>JAMKCH010084941.1:0-61562 GCA_023653785.1 Ophioderma brevispina | reverse complement strand
ATGACAACAGCGATTATGATACGGATTACGACAGTCCTGGCCATTAAATCATGCGATTTAGGTAAGCTTAACTCATTTTCTTGAATTGTTTTATCAAAAAATCGTAGGGGCGTTTATTAGAGCAGGGGCATTTATTAGGAACAACACGGTATACAAATCACCTTTTGTTTTCATTTTAAGTTATTTCTGTAGCCAAATAAAGGATAGGGAATCTACCGGGTGTCTAATCTATATGAAATCACTGCATATCACAGAAAATATGGATGACTTGAAATCTCTCGTTGCACCTTTAAAACTTGTTTATCTCCCGTGGGCCGACCAGCAAAATTTGGCAACGTGAACTTGATTGCTAGTTATTGCCAGTGGAATGTATTAGGGTTAATCTGTTTTTTGTTTTGATGTTATGAACCTGCATGTGAAGTATAACAGCACCATTGAATATTATTAAAATTCTGGATCCAGAATTTTATTACATTGTGATTTTTGTGTCCCTCGTTAAATGAAGCAATCCAACATCTAAAGTAAACAATCTAAGTGCATATGTTCATCAACATTTGTCCAATCATATTTCTTCCCTCTTAATAAATGTTTATGAATTGCATACATAATACAATGCAAGTTCCTAATAGTAAAAAGACTGAATTCTTTGTAGCCGGCACAACTCAAGGTCTCAGTTTAATCAACCAAATTGAACTTAAAGTTGGTGACAGTATCATACGACCATCTGAAACCGTCCAAAATTTGGGCATCATACTTGATTCTCGTCTCTCAATGACTCAGCACATAAATAGCATGATATCTTCAATCAACTTCCAGCCTCACAACATTCGCCGTATTAAACATTTTCTGGACCATGCCACCCTTCATGCAGTTGTTAGAGCACTAGTACTATCACACCTTGACTATGGCAACGCTCTCCTGTATGGAGCCAAATCAAAGGATCTAGATCGCTTACAATCGCTACCACACAAGGCTGCCAAATTGATATTTTCTGCAACCAGATATGATAGCCCTTCTCCACTCATGCACAATCTCCACTGGTTGCCCATAAAAGACCGTATAAATTTCAAAATCTGCCTTTACATCTTTAAGTGTTTGGAAGGATCTGCACCACAATATCTAATTGTGATGGCTGGTTATCTCTATCAGAAAACTCACACTCTGGACCATGCCCAGATCCTCAACTGACTCAACGCTCCTCACAACTGGAAGTGGCGTGGTCTAGTGGTTAGCAACTACCTCTGGAGCCAAGGGTCCTCGGTTCTAATCTCCGTGGGACCACTTGCTGGATATAATTCGGGAAGCCATTTGGATTTGAATTTGTATACAGATATTTATTAAAATGACCTGAAAAAAAAAATTTTTTGCCACTTGTCTCCATGGTTTCATTTAAATGGGCAAATGAACCATGAAAGCTTCCACTACCCATCCTTGTTGTTTCGTGTATGTGGTTGGAATGTTGCATATGTCTGCTGTTTAGCTGCTGCTTCCAAGTTGCATTGTTCTGTCTAGTAATTATTAATTGTGAAGTCTCCAGTCTCTAGCAATTTGCCTACAGGCCACGATTGAGATTAAATAACCTTGCTTAAATTAAATTACACTTTTCTGTAAGGAAATCGCTTGGCGATAGGTCATTCCAAGCAGCCGCACCAACACGGTGGAACTGCCTCCCACAAACCTCAAGGGAGGCATGCTCAGATTTGCAACTTCAAAAAATGCTGAAGTCTCAATTACTATTTTACTGAATTATCATGTTTTGCTTTGCATATATTTGCTGTTCTCGTTAGTTTCCTGCCCTTGGATCTAGATGTAAAGAGCGTTATAAATTCTGTATGTATGTATGTATGTATGTATGACTGTCAAAACCCAGGAGTTTCTGAAACCTGACCCATCTGACAGTTTTTTCTGACACACTTATGAATTTGGAAACCTTAACGGAATATACATGTGCTGTATTGCTTGAGGGTTTCTTGCCTTTATCTCTGCATGTAGTAAGAAACACTGTTAACACACCTGTTGCGCAGACGATGGAGAAAATGGTCGATATCCATCTAGCTTTTGCCTTGAGAGGCTAGTCTTTGCAAAGTCCTCTCCTAAACTGGAAACAAGTGCATCATCTGTTGGGGGTATATGGCGTTTACCAGAGCTTATCTTGTACTTCAAGATATCTATTATAGTCTGCATGCTTTGGCTGGTGTCAATGTTAAATTTCTGCAGCACTTTCACGGGTTGCGGATCCAGGAGACAATGCGAGTAACGACAACGCTGCTGTCTGGTATTGGTGTAGCGGCAATCGCCTTTTATGTAATGACTGGAAGCAAAGAAGATACAGAAAGAAATTAGCTGCAGAATGTGTCAAATCTGATATCTTTAAGGATTTCAAAAATAACATTTTTCAGCATTTTGATTCAAGTTGGCATTTCATTTGAGTCTACATTCTTATTCAACTTAATTAGCACCCCTCCCCAATAAACACTCCTACAGAATGTACCAAGTGATTAATGCTTAAGCAACCCTTTTTAGTACTCACTTGTTCAACTAATTTCCATCAAAAATCAAAATGAAGTTTACAATTTCTTACTTATAGTCCTAACTTCCTACCTTCTCTTAAATGCCCAACAGGCACTCATAAGTACTTAAGCATATAAATGTCACCTAGACATTTACCAGAACTATTTCCTTGGAAAAAAACTGCTAATGTGCCAAAAGCCAAAGGCAGGCATCAGGACTTGGGGTGAATGCCCAGAAGGCACTTACCAGCATTCATGCTCCTTAGGGGATAAAGGGGATAAATGACCAGCAGACACTTATAGCATTCATGTTCCTGAGAGGTAAATGTCCAGCAGGCACGTCAGCATTCAGGTCACTGAGCGGTAAATGCCTAGGAAGCACTTACCAGCACTGGGGTGTTTCCATAAGGTGACACCCTTTTCTGACATACTTTTCTGACACCTATGAATTTGGAAACCTTAATGGAATAAACCACATAAACCGTGTGGTTTATTCCGTTAAGGTCCCTTATTGGTTTCCAAATTCATAGGGTGTCAGAAAAGTATGTCAGAAAAGGGTGTCACCTTATGGAAACACCCCCAGCACTGGCCATTTTTTTTCACTAAATGCCCAGAATACATTTATCAGCAGTCAAAAACCACAATTGCCTACAAGTGCTGACCAGCCTGGTTAGGGTTAATACTTACAGGCAAATATGCAGGAATGGACATCTATTGTCTTTGTTACATCCATGTATAGAGTTGTAGTGAGTACACACATCAGGTACTGTAAGTTCTACTACCGATTGCTTCAATATCAGCCTTACTATTTCATCATCTAAACCAGTGAGACAGTGTATTCCTAGAACCTGAAATCAAATCAAACATGGATTTTAGTTTTTTACAGACCCCAAATATTAAATTGGGCCCCCCCCAAAAAAAAGATGACACAGAAAACCATGTGCACAGCCTATATTTTTGCCATGTTTTTTACCTCTTTTGTTTGACCATTATCAATATCATCAACAAGCCCTTGCACTGCATTATGAAACATATACTTTAATCTACTTTCATGTGTGGACAAACAAAAGCCGGATAATCCTTGCCTATAAGGTGATGAACAATACCGGGTGTCTCAAAAAAAGGAAACCCTCAAAGCACACTCTATTTCACAAAAAGAAAAGAGTAAACCATACAAATTTATACACATCTGAAAAGTGCATTTCATTAGGTTTCCGACACCGAAAAAATCTTTCCAAAAGGACACATATTGACCGAGTTATGGCCGATTGAAAATTTGTACCACTTTTTCATTTTATCCACGGATCGTTACTGTTTCAGTAGTCTTTAGACAATACGCATTCTCCAAGCTCATTCTTTTGTTTATGGTTTCTTTTGTTTTTGCAACAAAGGTCAGTTCTGATATTGAAAAGTTTAGTTTCAATTATTAGAAATTACAATATCTTGCCTCATTCTTCTTGACTGCGCTGCTCTGCCCCCCTCTCCCCACGTTTTTCACTTGTACATGTATTTTGTGAAATGCGTTACTGTACAAAAAGGCAAATGCAAGAAATTACAACAGCATAGATCCTAATCACGGGTAACCAAGCGTACGGCTACTCATGTCTACTCTAAGCTCTACTCTAAGGGTACCCCTTGAGCATATTGATGCAAGTATATACAACTAAGTCCTTGCGAAGTACACAAACCACTAGATGGATAGCAGCTAGGTTACTTAACAGTACCCGTCATATAGTTACTTGCAGTTGCCTACTAGGTGATGACAGGTACCCATGTAAAGCCCACCAGTAAGGGGAGTACCTCTGCCGCTACTCCAGGGAGTACCTGCACAGGAAACTCCCGACCGGTGCTAATCGGCAGTACTTTGGACCATAGGGGGCGCCAAACATTCCAATGTGGTTTACGACTCTGATGCCCATTTCAAGCTCAGTAACGTCCTATTGTGTTGAGCATCACCAAAAAACCCTTATATATGACATTTGTGTAACAAAACATATAACATATGGGACCAAAAGTTAATACTGAACTAGAATAGAAAATAATCACACAGAAACTCAAAGCTCATTTGCAGGTGAGTACCCACGCAGGTACTCCCGCATGGTGTGTGTGACTAGTGGTTAAGCTACCGCGTGTTGTGTACCTAGTGGATGATTATCCCCACTTTTGAGGCCGGAGATGTGGTACCCATGCGAGTGGAGTACTCCGTGGCTACTAATAGCTACTCAAGTTCCTCCATGAAGAAATTGGTGTAACAACACATCCTAGAAGAACTTGACCACATTTAAACCCCTGGCCAGAGTGGAAACCTTCAGCTTATTATACACTAAATTTGAACATTTTACATCATCAAAAACCCTAAATGATTCACCCCTAAAAAGGAACCTTTTACCCACTCGACAGCTCCACATCATGCCTTTAGAATCAAAAGTAGGGTCTATAGGTACATACAAGATTTCCAATGGTAGGACCCATTATTAAAATATTGGCTTTCCTAGCGGGGCTGAAGGATAGTTGCAGATATGTTCACTATAAGATGAAGCATTTCCTTGGAAAAAACTGTTAATGTCCAAAAGCCAAGGCAGGCAGCCAGGACCTTGGGGTGAATGCCAAAGGCCACTTACCAGCATTTCATGCTCCTTAGGGGATAAAGGGGATAAATGAACCACAACACTTATAGCATTCATGTTCCTGAGAGGTAAGGTCCAGGATGCACTATCAGCATTCCAGGTCACGACGGTAACGCCTAGGAAGCACTTACCGCAGCTGGGTGTTTCCTAAGGTGACACCCTTCTTCTGACTACTTTACTTTGCTGGACCACGCCTATGAAGTCGGAAACCTTAATGGAATAACCCACATACACCGTGTGGTTTTTTCCGTTAAGGTCCGTTATGGGGTTTCCAATTCATAGGGTGTCAGAAAAGTAGGTCAGAAAAGGGTGCTACCTTATGGAAACACCCCCAGCCACTGCCATTTTTTTTCACTAAATGCCAAACCTTTATCAGCACTCCAAACCACAATTGGCCTACAGTGCTGACCATCCTGGTTAGGGTTATACTTTACAGGCAAATAATGCCGGAATGGGAACATCTAAGTGTCTTTGTTACATACCATTTATAGATTTGTAGTGAGTACACAAATCAGTACAGTGAGTTCTACTATAACCGATTGCTTCAATATCAGCCTTACTATTTCATCGACAACCAGTGAGACAGTGTATTCCTATAAACCTGCAATCAAATCAAACATGGATTTTAAGTTTTTTTACAGACCCCAAATTTAATAGGGCCCCCCCCAAAAAGTTGACCACAGAAACCATTTGCAGCTATATTTTTGCATGTTTTTACCTCTGTTTGTTTGACTTGAACCAGTACATATCATCAACAAGCCCTTGCACTGCATTATGAAACATATACTTTAATCTACTTTCATGTTGTGGACAAACAAAAGCAGGATATTCCTTGCCTATAAGGTGATGAACAAACGGTGTCTTCAAAAACAGGAACCCCCAAAGCACACTCCTATTTCACGAAAAAGGAAAGAGTAACCATACTAATTGATACACACTGAAAGTGCATTTCATAGGTTGTTCGACACCGAAAAATCTTTCCAAAGGACACATATGACCGAGTTTATGGCCGATTGAAAATGTTGTACGCACTTTTTTTCATTTTACTAATCACGGATCGTGACTGTTTTTTCAGTATCTTGAACAATAGCCATTCTCCAAGCTCCATTCGTTTTTGTTTATGGTTTCGTTTTGTTTTTGCAGACAAAGGTCAGTTCTATATTGAAAATTTTTTAGTGTTCAATTATAAGAATTTCCAATATCTGCCTCATTCCTTCTGAACGCGCTGCTTCGTTGCCCCCCCCCTCCCACTTTCACTTGTACATGTATTGTTGAAAATGGCGATTACTGTACAAAAAGCAAATGCAGAAATTACACACAAGATTCCTACTCACGGTGTAACCCACAGCTTAGGCTACTCATGTCCCCCCCCCCGCCCCCCCCCCCCCCCCCCCCTACTCTAAGCTCTACTCTAATGGTACCCTCCTTAGATGCATTATTGAATGCAGTATATACAACTAAGTGCTTGCGAAGTACAGACAAACACTGGTTGTATAGTCAAGCTATGTTTACTTAACAGTACCCGTCCTATAGTATACTCCTGCAGTTTTGCCTACGAGTGACTGACAGGTAACCCATGTAAGCCACCATTAAGTGGAGTACCTCTGCATCGACTCTCGGGAGGACCTTCCCAGGAAACTCCCCTACCGCTGCCTAATAGGCATACTTTGGCCCATAGGGGGCGCCAGCACATTCCATTGTTGTTTTACGACTTTCGTCCTGACCATTTTCAAACTCATTAACGTCCATATTGTTTGAGCAATCACCAAAAACCCTATATATGACATATAAATTGTTCATGTAAACTTCATGTCATTTTAAAAATGTTAAATAATTGAGTAAGAAGAGCTAAAGATCACACAGACTCAAGCTCATTGCTGGGAGTACCCACTCAGGTACTTCTCCCATGGTGTGACTAGGTGGTTAAGCAAACCGCCGTGTCGTACCCAGGTGATGATTAATCCCCCTTTTGCGGCTGGTGATGTGCTACCCATACGAGTGGGTACTCCGTGGCTATAGCTACTTCAAAGGTACTCCTCATGAATAAATTGGTTGGTAACCCACATCCTAGAGAAAACTTGACCAATTTTAACCCCTGCCAGAGGGACACACTTCAGCTTAATCCACTAAATTTGAACATTTTACATCATCAAAAACCTAAATGAATTCATCCACCCCTACAAATGACCTTTTAAACCCCGCACTCAGGACAGCTCACATCATGCCTTTAGAATCTAAAGTAGGTCTCGTAGGTACATACAAGATTTTCCAAGGGTATGGACCCCATTATTTACAACTATTGGCTTTCTCGCTGGGGCTGAGATAGTTGCAGATAATGGTCACTATAAGATAAGCATGAACGCTTTCAAAAGGACATTGAGAACCTGAGGAAAGACCAAGTCATATTCAAAACAGGGGCGGATTTAGAGGGGTCCCCCGCGCGCACCCCCGGTCTATTTATATGCAGAACATAGGCCCTTGGCGCCATATATAGACCGTCGGGCACCCTGATAAATCTAGAAAAAATGACTTTTTGCCGCACATGGCGCCGTTTAGGATCTCTAAGGAATGACAGTACACGGTGCCGTCGGACCCGTGTAGATGCAGGGAAGAAAAGAATGACTTTTTGTTGGGCGCCGAGGCTTGTGTTTACAATTAGGTCTACCGGTGAGCGCCGCGAGCTGGAAATCTTGGCGCCGCCTCTATTGAGGAATTCTGGATCCGCCCCTGGCAACCCTAGAATAAATATACGATTAGAGCCTCTCCTTGCCTCTGATAAAATTTGTACAATATAACTTTTAATTGGCACAAGATGGGGTCCATAGTGGTTTGCACCTTAACTGAACAGGACATGAGCCCTGGGGGGGGGGGTCACTTACATTGGAAAGAGGTATAGATATGTTTGGAAAGAGGTACAGATCTGTGTGCCCCTAAGAAGACCCCCGCCATTTCGCATCTCTCCGACAATTCGCTGGCAAGACGGGGGCCCAGGTGAAGCATAATTCAGTTCTTAGGTCCCCTTTTCAGAAAATTTTGCCTCATAAGACCCTGACCTTTTATCTACATTTTAGCCTCAAAGCCTGCAAATTTGCTCAAATTTCAGGTCCGCCAAGCCCCTGCTTTATTAGTTCCAATGGTAGTTTTTATGTTATCCATACGGCTATATAGCGTCAGAATTATGTAGCCGTAGACGGCTATATACTCGCAATTATGTTGGCCGTAGACGGTCCAAATAACCCTGTCCCTATGTACACGTACGGTATAGGCGGCAGAATTTTGTAGCCGTATCTTCAAATACCGTCCCTGTGTGAATCGCTATAGAGCCATAAATGTATGTGATTTAACAATGCCTAATTAGCCGACAGATTATGTAGGCCTATAGCCACTGAATGGATTAGTTCTGCTAAGCATAACTCACATGTCTTTAAACTTTGTTAACAAATATATTAATGACAGACATGTAAGACTATGTGAAGTTAATCTGCTTAGCAGAACTACTGATGGATCAGCTGCAATCGACTAGTTACGGAGTAGGGCACCCTAATAAAATACGGCAGGCCCTAACCCTAAACCTGCTAAACGCCAAGGATCCACGTTCAGGTTTCATTCATTTAAAAATGCAAAAAAAGAAAAATACAGCTATTGGGGTTGCGCTAATAGCCGGATAACGGCTACGTAACCACTTTGTTATTTTTATAGTTGATAAATTCATTTAAATTGGTAATAGAGCTCATAAAAATTTAGCTTTGCAAACTTATAGAGCCAAACATACCGCTTCATTATGTCGTGAGTGAAGTTGGTGGCCTGGCTACGGGCCGCCTGTAAAAGAAAACGAAGAGGATGAAGTTAATAATATTAAAGATTTAGAGGGGCCTATCCAAAATAGAGTTTACCTCAACAGGATGCAAAATTCGACGGAAACCTCACCAAATCGATCGATTCTCCGCAGTAAGCATCCAGATATGAGAATCAATTTCCCCATTAAATCAATCAGTTTGTCCATTTCAAGTACGCCTAAGGTCAGAACCTTTCAAACACAAATCATAGCCTTTGCACAGTGATTCTGAATTTTATATAATGAACAATTTTATGATTTGTTAGTTGGTTCAAGAATATTTGGTAATGATCCAAAACAACGTTTACAAAAATTACACTCAATATAAGATTACATGTATACTTAATTTAAACAGAATGGCCATTAATCTCCACAAGAAGTTTTGCAGTTCACAAACGATAATATTTCCTCACAGCGAAGACCCTAAAATGACAGCAAGGGGCAGGCACAATGCTAAAAGCCTCAGGAAGATTCCTTGGACTCTTCGTAGTCCTGAAGGGAACTTTGGTCCCAGCAGTCAAGACGACAAGGTTTAAATAAGTCCCTCGACGATAATAAATCCACAGTATAATCATTCCCAGATAATCACCAACCACACGATCTATATCTGTCCACATTTGGAATCCTAGTTTGATTCCTTCACACTTTTGGGGCTTCAAGAACGACAGTAGAATAATTACACCAACTCGCTCACGTGGAATTAAATATCCTGGCACTAGGGTACTTGATTCTCTCCTTATGAGAGTAACCTAGCTATCAACTTCCTAGCTACTTGTTAGTAGTGGAGGCTGGCAGAGAGTCCTTCCCGTGAAGAGTATTTTAACTACTCACAGATATATTCCTCCTTTTCTAACAATAATCATTACAATCATCCTCATGCATAAACATAACCTTACACTAGCTGACCAATCGGCATTCATCACCTGGAATAACATCACTTCATATTATAACTCTATTGGGGAATTCCCGATCTTGCCAATGTTTTTGATCTCAAAACATAAACAAGTTTCTAAGTTTAGCATCCTTGGGGATTCCACACTTCGCCTATTGGGCATCTAAACAGGTGCCTTAGCAAAGGCAAACTAGGGTATTCCCCTTTCTCTCTTTTAGAATACAAAGGGCTTTTCCCCTTGAGAATCTTTTCTCAAACAAAAGATGAGACAATAATATTTTTAAAAGTTTAATCAAAAAAAATGAGCCATTAGTACCATCTGAAAAAAATAATAAAACATCATAACATATTTATTTATCCCCAATCATACATCGGTATAAACATATTACCTACAATATGATATAATATTTTGTATACATGACATATAATAGTGGAAGAGTTACTCTGGTAACATTAAGCCGAATAGGCCTGGCAAGTCCCAGACTCTGTTTCTATTAAACATATCCACGCAAGAAAGAAAAAATCCAAATTAATTAAATGAGTATTTGATCAATATAGGTATCAATTAAAGCTGAAAGCTAAGTTCCTGATATGAACTTATTTTTTTCATAATTTGGACACCCGTACCATGAAAACTATAATCGATTAAATAAACATGATTTTTTTGTAAAAATTGTCAAAATAGGCATAATAGAAAATCCATGTAAAATCAATCAAAATTATTGTAATTGAAGTTATAAATTACCATAATAGTAACCTTAGGATCATTTCCAGCAACCGCAACAGGTGTTTTTTAGGTTTGGTCACATTTTGTTACGCACAGCGAGTCAATTTGGACGAACAGGAAAGTTCACAAACCTGTTACCAAAAAAATGCATACTTTTAGATATTTAAAAAATAACTATTAAGTCAGTTGGACGTATTATTTTTCTTAAAACAAGTGTTCATATGTCTACCAAATGCAAGTGTTGGTTTGAATTTTCTTGTTGTATTAGTTTGTGTTTTATATAAAAATGAAATTTGTCACACGTGTTACTATTTGGTAACATTGTGACAGTAACAGTGTGACCATCCCATGTAAATAGCACAGGCTTTAAGGTGCTGCAAATCCCTTACAATGTTTTGAGTTTACAAGTTGCCATAACATGTAAAAAAGTGCAATGGTGCCAAAAAGTTTGTATTAGTCTTAACTTAACTGGGCAGTGGATAGCTTTGTTAGGCAAATAGGTATTATATCTGTTCAAGTGACCATCATTTCCATAATCTCCAATACCACTGATAAACACCAGTCCACAAGTGCATCATTTATTTCTACGTTGCTCTGCCGCAGCAAGTGTTGCACACACCCCTTCTCTGTTGCCATGGATCATGTGCAACAGAGAACACCAAGTACTTTTCCAAACTCATCTCAAATGCTAATTACTAAAAAAACCAAACCTTGGGTACCTTTGTTAGTTATGCTGTAACAACACCGTGTTTACACCGTTATGTAACTTACATAGGAGACTAAACTAGATTTGAACTTTGTTTGTTTTTGTTTGGTTTTTTTTTAACAAGTGTTTATACATTGTGTGTCATTAAAAAAAAAAAACAATTGGCATTACAATTAGCATAAAATTTGTACCTGCCAGTGCCAAATCTCAACTCTCTATCTTATTATTTTAGGCAATGTTGTGGAAGAAAACTAGCTGTTTCCTAATGCCTAGAGTACAATTGTGGTGTGGAGGGGGTATTACTCACAAGATCTAGACATTTTGTGCAACTAAAAATCATCTATGCTTCCAATTAAAGGGACTTCACATTGCTGACTGTTTCTGGATCCATAGTCCAGGGTTTATGCAACTGAAGTTATAACATTTACGGGCTGTGTAATCCAAGGTTTTTAATTTAGCCCTACAAGTTTTATATCTTTTTTACTGTAGACACTGCATCACCCCATATAATTTCTAAATAAAGATTATATGCTGGCAAGTATGAAATAGCAAACTTCAATTAGAAAGTTGAATGTATGGTGGATATTTTTTTAATGTTTGCCATATTTGCCAAAACAGTCTGAAATGACGTTGGTACAAGTTAAATTACATTTTCTTAACAATTCAAATGTCACACTGTACCGATGAAGATTTTAATATATTGTTTTGTCTTCATGGTGTTTTTACTAAAAAAGAACTTTGCAATTTGGAATCATTACTTAAAGACCTCAAACATGGCTTACTATTATCAAATACATAAGAAACCTAATCAGAATTGTCTTCCAGCATCAAAAACGGGATGCAATTTTTACGAATATTTTTATTAATTTTTAATTAATTCGACCCGATGTATGATATGAAGCCACATGACAGGTAGTTTTCTAATGTGTTATACAACCACTACCCAGATGTACTACACCAGTACATATCAATATTTATATGGCTTGAAAATTGGAATTTTAAATGCCATTATGGTAAGCTTTTGCACACTGTTACGTCACAAGACACACTGTACCCCGACATTATCATTGATACGCTATTTTTAATATCCTCACGCATTTTTAATGTGAAGCTATCACAGGAACCTAAAACTATCCCATATTATCCATCCAAACAAAGATGTAGCTGTTGCATGCACGGTGTTGATGGTATGTACAGTAAAAATTCATAGGGACTTTTGGCGTCACACTGGTCCAACGGGATTCTTGATTCTATTAAAGAACGGAAACTGTTGTCAATATCTAAATCTTCACTGAAAAGTTTTTTGTTGTACTATTGATTGATGTACCCTTTGTTTGAAGTTTTTAAATTTAAAAATGTATCTTGAAATTGAATGATTGAATTGTGATATTTTGTAATTGTGTCACACTGTTACCGTGGACTTGCCCATTAAAGTTGTAGTTAGAAAGAGTGACTTTTTATAATTAAATTAAAACCGAATGAGTATTTTTTGAGTTTTTAACATTGATGGAATGTTCTTCCATTGTTTAAACCCCAATGTAAGATATAGATTTCCCACTAAATCCAAGTTTAATATTAGGTATTGAAAGTCTTGTTGCATTCTTGTAGAAATAGTGTGATTTTTCGCATTTGTTACAAACATGTTGTCAAATGTGGAGGGCAAAACTGTTGTTGCTGTATATTTACATGAAGTTCAATATTATTTTACCAAATCACAATATAATTGTTTGAGTTGTTATATTTAACAAACAAGGGATTAGATGCACTTCTGTTATCCTTGTTGCTCACTGCTCTCAGTGCACGCTTTTGGCAGTATGGTGCATTTTTCCATTTCATGTTTCATGCACTTGCGGCCATGCGGATAACAGATGTGATATGTGAGAGAACATGTGTTATAGAGACTAATAAGTGCATTTCAGGTAGAAAGTGCTTTACTTTAATATACAATTCCAGATACGGCTTTGAACATTTCCTTTCCTAACCATCAATGTGATTGTTTCATGTTAGATTTTGGTCATAGTTATTCCTAAAAATTCAGGGCGGTGGCCGGCCAAGCTTCATCATTGCGCAAAACTGCCGAAACTCGAGTCATTGTGACGCGCCGACAGTGAAGTCACTGTAACACGTTTAATAAATAAGATCAGTGAATGGCCAGTGGGAATTTCCGTACGGAGCAGCGGCCGATATAAATTGCATTTCTTTAGTCGGTGGTTCCTAATTTTGTGGCTCAAAAACAACTACAAATCTTTGTTTAAAAGACCGGACATGAGAAGATTGCTACATGCAAGGGCCAACGAATCATTCCACGGTGATGCATAGGCTACCTGGTAACGGGCCTGGTACATGGTCAGCAGCTATAAATAGCGATGACCCTGCGAATGAACATGAGGTCAAGCAAGCTCGTTCAAAATGGATCCCTTTGTACCGTTATTCATCACCAAGAAAATACTTACCACGGGCATTTGATTCTTCAACTCCCCGGATTTTGAGTGGAAAAATATTGATATGTAAAACATATTGTTTCGACGTTAAGAATTTTTTGTCAGTTTTAGTGCTTACTGCTACAGCCTATCGGAACGGCGAAAACGACGCTATCTTTGCCCCCCCCCATGTAGAAATTTAAAGCATTAACTTGATTTATTGTTGGTGTATCGATGGAATAATTACAAAGAGTTATTTAATTTTGTTTTATTGTGGCAGTGCCAAAAGTCATATGTAGTTTTTTTTTAAGATTGAGTGAAGTTTATTTGTCTGACCCAGTGTTTTTTTACTTATCCCATTATTTCATTATTGTATTTAGTTGTTATATCATGAGGTGAGGTAAATGCACTAGTAACATCTGCATTAAATAGAAAAGACAATTCAAACATTAATTTTGGAATATATTAACGGAGAAATAATAAAACCCAAGGGTCCAAAATAGAACCTTGTGGCATACCAGTGTCAATATGTTTAGTTGACGATTGTGACTATTGTAATAACCAAACTG
This sequence comes from Ophioderma brevispina, assembly GCA_023653785.1. Taxonomy (NCBI): domain Eukaryota; kingdom Metazoa; phylum Echinodermata; class Ophiuroidea; order Amphilepidida; family Ophiodermatidae; genus Ophioderma; species Ophioderma brevispina. The sequence continues at coordinate 47,276 of JAMKCH010084941.1, read as the reverse complement.
CATTTTTTGTGAGGTAATTTTTGACCCGATCCAAGACGAAACCTCTGAAGCCAAAAAAAAAAGCCAAGTGAGCATTTTTCCTAGAGGACTCATTATTTTTAAGTGTCCAAATTCCTTGAAAAGGTCCAAAATACACCAGCAGTTGGTTATTATTATTGGAAGCCCCGCCTTTGTGTGAAAATTTGATTTTGTGCACACGCGTTGTGATTGCCATACTTGTAGACTGTTTGGGACGATATCCAAATTGTTTTTCAAAAAGTAGGTTGTGTTTTGTCAATATATGACATGGCATCTGTTAAAAAAAGACGCTCTAGAAATTTTAGAAATCCAGGTAGAACATAAATGTGCCTATAGTTAGTAAATGTATCTTTGCGATCTTTTTTATGAATAGGAAGACTCTGGCAGTTTTAAGTTGATCAGGTACTGTGCCAGTTGTTAGTGACATGTTGTATATGATAAGTAAGGTGAATGCTAATTCAAAGCAAGTTTTTTAATAATAATAGCGGATGCCGGCATGAACCTGGCCTTTTTTTAGCATTTGAATTTTGGATAACTTTAATACGTCTTTCCTAGAAGTAATGACACCATGATCCCCATTGGTTTTTGGAGTATAGATAAAAAATGGCTAAAATGGTAAAAAGGAACAAAAGGTCAATTGCTCATTTTGTACCGGGGTCAAATCAGAAGTTGCTCAATTTTGTTGAAAAATGAATGAATTTGTTCATCTACTTAATCGTTCAAAATAAGGAATATTTTGTACCATCTGCAGTGTATAGTTATCTTGTTAGGCGACCATAGGTCATAGGCAACAAAAATATCCACCAATTGGCATTGACCTATCTGTGACCCTGATCTCGCGTTAAGTTAAACAGGTTAACCTAATCGAAAACTATACTTTTTGGGAACCCTCTTACCTCAGGCAATATTTTTGCAAGTATGTAACAAGATATAACTCAGATTACTTTTAATTTTTAAAGTTTTTTGCTTTTTTTAATTGTTTGTAATTGGTCTTAACCATTTTAGGTCAGTTTACCCTATAACCCAAACCAATGGTCGGTACGTGGTACAACAACATTTTTTGGAATCCTTATGATTAGGGGAGGGGGAGGGAGGGGGGGAAGGGAGGGAGGGCTAGGGTGGGGGGTAAGAGAGGGGGGGGGGATGGCAATATGGCATACATGTCAACATGATTGGGGCGCATTTTAAAGTTTGGCACCCTGTGTTAGCTTAAATTGGCCCCTAATTAAAAAGTGATACCACAATTTAGAGTACTACCATACCTACAAATCTGGAAAAGAATTATTTTTGAACACACCCACCACAATTGCGACATTGCTCACACACCGCGGGACAGAGTTAACGAGCCTACAAATCCCTGCTATTCACTCAATTGAAAGCCCCGACCTTCCACTCTTCAACGTACCCGTCCCCACCCCCATAGTCCCTGATGATCATGACTAAATAGTCATAACTTTTAATATTGTCTGATGTAATCATAGACTATCTAGTCATGACGAGTTGTGTGTATTTCTAGTGGCCATTTCGACCAAGATCACCAGACAATCTTCTTGCTCTAACTTTGACAGGCTGCAAATGGCTTAAACTGCATCATCATTCCATAATGTTTATAATTGTTAGGCATTCTTAAGAGTCGTCTACATCATGTATAACCATTTGTTTTTCAAGATTTGAAATTCACAACTTTAAATTTTCCAGGTACACTTATCCCTGTTGGTGTCTACATTGGGCTGCGAATTTGGCAAGCCTGTGCCTGTTGACAATCAACTTTTTGTGGAATAAATTGTATTATGGTTACAATTGGTAAGACAATTATTCTAACAGACTCTAGTAGATGCTATGTTAATGTCAAAAAAACTTTTTTTTTCTTTTATTTAGGAAGATAGACATCTAAATTAAAACATCTCCAACTTAAATGGCATTAGAACTCTACAGAACAGTTGTAACTTCTGGCACCAATATGTCCAAATTTTAAGAAGATAGCCAAAGTTACAATTAGGAACTAATATGTCCAAATGGCACCAATATGTCAAATTTTAAAGAAGATGCCATAAGTTACAATTATTGGAACTACGACCCCCATCGATCCATGTTGGGGAAGTTTGCAAGACTGCTGATGATGATACTTCAATTGATTGGGGCGGCGGGTGAAATCGTTTCAAATTTGTCGTCAAACGAATGTTTTTCCAAGATTGTAGCATGATGTAGGGAGGGTTCCTACTAACTACCAAATGTGTCAAACTTTTCTGTAGGTGGAGGTAAAAAAATTCCCTTAATAAGGCCTGGGCCCTATGATTATTATGCTCCTGCTCGAAGATAACCGTGCCAAATGATGATAAAGTTTCTCGATCACCTATGCTAAGTGAGGGCATATGTATTTATTTGTTCCCTGTTTTGTGTCTCCGAGTCCTAGCCAATCCTTGATATCGACCGACAATGCTAATTGCTATCGCCTAGCCTGCGATGCATAATTATTTTACAAATCAATTATTTGTAGAGTTTGAGTTTGCAATGAATCATCATGATCATTCAATGACACTGACAGCAATCCAGTTCCATGCGATGGTTTGGGTTTACCTTTCGCCCACGTCGGCATCGTCCTGTCACAAAATGCTTGCAGAGATTCAACTAACTTCTCACATTGCAGATTCAGGAAACATCCCGCTTCCTCCTTGGCCAAAACCTCGGTGCAAAGTTGCGCTTGAGTGTGAGCATGTACCAACCAGTCCGAATCAGCACGTCTATATTCCAAGCGGAAAAGCACGGGAATGTGCTTCAGTAAATTTTACCATCCGGGATCTCGATAGAAAACGTTTTGCTGTCTCCCAGAGGGAAACTCTTGAGACCCCAACCAACACAAGCGATTTAGATATGCGGAGAGCCACGTGCCTGTCACTAATGCCGATCAAGTTTGGATGTGACAATTGCGTCGCGTGGTTGGCTGATCATGGAGGCAGGTGACTGGATTAGTAAAATTGGGAACAAGAATGTCAAGGACCGGCAATGAAGTTACTCTTGCTTGTTTGCTTTGAGTCCAAGGGCATGGTCTATGTCATAGGTTATTGGGCGACTAAAAGTGTTTCGAAACACCAGCCCTCGTAGGTCTTACGGGTCTTGGTTGTTGTGTGTTATTACGAATAGGATTAGAAATGGTTCACAAACGTTACGTGTCATGTGGGTGTCTTGAGCCAGAGCATGTCACTACACACTAACATGTGTATACAACCCTCGTGGCACACACTTGTTACAACTGTTCGCACACAACATGTCTCCTTCAAAGTTAAAAGAATAAAATTAGAGAATTAATTTTGGATCTAAAGAAATATAAAAAAAAAAAATTTTAACTTACAAATAAATCATCCTGTCCAAGAGAGTGGGGTCCAAGGGAATTACCCTTTCTCATAATTTTTTTTCCCGGTTTTCTTTTTTATAGACTGGTGGCAAGTCCTGACCATGACCGTCCTGTACCATTTACGGGTTCGGAACGTGTCGACAGTCGATTGGTTGTGGCATCATTTCCAAGTTGTTTCATAAGCTTTGTTTGGGAACTCCGTGGAGCTGATCATGCATGCCAAGAGAAACAGTTTTGCCCCCCCCCCCCCCCGGCATTTTGGGTCTTTTGGTGAGCCTCCAACCAATTGAATATTCCCCCGGCCCCATGGGAGCTTCTTTTTGTTTGGGGGGGGGGAGGGGTTTGCCCAATTTTAAAAACATTCTCCAAAAATGGGCTTTGGGTGACCTTTTTGCAAAATTTTCTTAATAATGGAGGTCTTTGGGGGAAAATGGTAAAATTTTCAAAAAAACGATCAGGGATCTTTGGGTGAGGATTTTCCAAAGAAGATTGGGGGTCTTTGGGTGTCAACGATACTAAAAATGGGGTCTTTAAGTGTGTTCACTTTCTAAAATGGAGTGTCCCCGGAGGCGTTTTTTTTTTGGCTCCTTGACATGGCCCAAAAGCCGGGAATTGGAGTCAGAGGGGGTGGTGGACCCCCACCCCCCAGACAATAAATGAGGATAAAAGCATGAAATGTGAGGAAAAGTGATGGAATCAGCCGTTTTTTTTTACCCCGGACGACTCTTCCCTGGCACTGAACCCCGGCCGCTGATGACCGCGCTACACTCCCCGGGGCTACACTAGCTCAGATTTTCCCCTGAACAGGCCCCCCCCCCCGGAACCACAGTCTGCCGTAACGCTCGCTGGTTTTGCTGATCCACATTTTCTACATCAATCATATCACACTATTTTTATTTGTTCATCACAGAATGATGTAGTAAGTACTAGTATAGTAGAGAATGTTGAAAACCTCCTTGGGGATATTGTTTTGAGCTTCATTAAGGTCCTTCAGTGAATGAGTGATAATTTTCCTATAAATCGGTTTAAAAAATGTTTTTAAAAGGTTTTTGGTGACAGACATAAAACAAGGGTCCAATGAGTGAGATCGTTTAAAAAGGTGCATGTGGAAAACCCTACCCATTACCTATTTTCAGTGAAATCCACCTCCCCCCCCCCCCCCGCCTCCCCCACCACCACACCCATCATCCCGCACTATAAACGTCGTCAGGATAACTCTTACTACCCTCGTTAAAACTGATCAGGAGACTTCTTGCACATTCAGTTCTGTCATGCAATGCAGATCGGGAATGCGCAAGTTTACGACACTGATTTGAGTGACAGTTGTCGCACACTTTCACGTTCATTTCACATTGCACAGCAACTGCTTCAAACAAGGACAAGCAAGGTTCAGTGTTGTGTTTGTAGGCATATCTCCACTGTGACTATGACGTTACTGTTATAACTTTGTTACAGGTACAAGTTTATGTCTCAATATCTGGAAATCGCTAGTTGTATGTAAAATTTAAAATTATTAGTGTAAAACTAATCCGCAGGCGGGCATTGCACTTGACTGACTACACTTCAGCTCAATCAGTGCAACATGAACATAACATGCGCATAAGTTGATCACACACACACACACTGCACACATCTTGTATGAACATCCATCAATGTCAATGAATGATGGGGCAGCCATTACTCATATACCACGATTCATCTTGCTTCTCATTAATGACTTACGACCTTTAGTTTTCAAAAACCGGCTTATGCAGATGCGTGATGCAGTGAGAGCGCGAAGCGCGCCCCTGCCCGCTGTGTTCGGGAAATGTGACCCGCATGATCAAAGTTCACGTCGTATCGATCGATATCGGTCACATTCATGAACAGCCGCTGGGCATGGTCGCGCTCACTGCACACTCATTTCACTGCATCTGCATAAGTCCCGTTTTTCTAATGTCATAACTGTACGGTCGTGCCATGGTCAGGGGGGGGGTGGGACGTATTTCGATTAGTAACGGCTGACGACACCGGGGCAACACCAACACATTTATCCTGAGCTTTTTGCGCATGCGTTGTACACTACACAAGTGCCAGGTCCCGATGAAACTGTTTTGATATCGTGCCGCCCCGTGAAGGCTCCGTGAGCATACAGTCTGTTGAATGCCCAAAATGGTTATCTCAATTCTAATTTTAAAAAGTTTAAAACCAAATTACTGCCCATTCCCCAAAATATCAGGACCAGGAGGCGCACGTATTGCAACATAATTACAACAGAGATGCTTGACATTCAGATCATGCCGTGTTATACGACCGCTTTATGATCAATGGCATGGCTAAGGCAGACTGTCACTGACTGGGGTACACACGCCTTGCCACGCATTGCAACTCAATGACCATAATGGGTTTTATGTTGCGAAATGGGAAAGTTCGTCACATATTGAATTACAATACTACTAAAATTACATGTTCGTAGTTCTCCTACAACGCAATAACATTGGATAGGGATGATTAGTGGAGCACAAAACCTCGCTCGGGCTAGCCTAGTACACGGGTCACTAAACTGAAATTTGGGCATGTCAGACGAATCATTATCAATCTTCTGCCTTTTCACATTTACGACTCACCCTCATATCATGCCAACATCAATGCCAAAAAACGACGTAAATGTTCCCTTAACTAGGCTAGCCTCAGTCATGTCTTCCACACACAAAACACTCATCGCGCGGTCAGCTATATTTACTATCATTTTCCAAGTAGCGAGAATTCTTGCAAGTTTTCTTGATCGTAGATTTAAACATTGCGGGAACGGGTGAACCTTTGAATCGAATTCTCAGTCCACATTCCATGCCCACTTACACCGTATGCCGTGCATGAACTCTGATCCACAAATAACCGTCTCGTCAAATTGGAATTACTTTCTCTGATCATGCTGAAATAACAACAATACCTATTGCTCGTACTTTGTTGAATGTGGTGCGATGTGTTTTGTAACATGAAGTAGAAGGAGAGTAGGCACCGGCGAAGAGTTTTAAATTGCTTTGTCAGTTAGAGGGATTTTGGAAAACGCGCAAATTTCAAATATACAGGGTTTTACTAAAAATCTAGTTGCGTGCTCACCTGGTGAGCGCCAGATAAATCCTCCTTAAATTACTTCTTCTTTCTCTGTGCCATTTTCAGCACTGGGCGTATCTGATTTAAAGAAATTGTCACCCCAAAAAAATTACTTTTAGCGGATATTTCCTATATGATTCTACAGGCACCCAAAATAACCCTTCCCCAACTTAGTGCATTAACTTTGGTGTCCTGCCCCCCTGCCATGTGGGGGGGGGGGGGGGGGGGGGGGGGGGCTTTTGTTTGGTCCTTTATCATTTTTTTACTTAGAGTATGTAATTTTGTACTCATATCATAGGCCAATATGTTCTTAACATTAGGGCCTACCGTATTGTTTCTATAAATGCACCGGGGGCGGTGGCAATTTTTCAAACGGAAGCGTTTATTACAGTCAAAACGGAAAGTCAAATCACCTAACGCTTATTTTCGCTGAATACCAATAATACAGAGGTGGGCCTATACAGGGGTGAAAATGATATTTTCAGATCAGTTGTCCTAACTCTTCTTTGATGGCAGCTTTATCCCCTGAGCATTTTTGACACCAAATTTGTCAAAATCGGTCAAAAATGAGAAGGTGCCACCCAAAAACCGTGATTTAAGGGGGGGGGGTCTGAAAATGATAAAAATTCATCAATTACTCTAATTATATACACCATTTTATACATGTTGGTTTCTAAACATATGTATTTGAGGTCACAGAATCCATTTGTAATGTTTCAGCATTTGTCAGATCTACCGTGTTCGTAAAATGGGGATTTTGTCAATTCAGCTATGAGGGCGCTTTTGCCATTAAACGGTAGATGCGCTTTCTGATTGCAATCATTGAAACTTGTCCTAACTGTAATTAACTGATAGTACCTACGCTACTCCAAATTTGAGCTCCTTAAACGTTTTCGCGTGCAGCAGTTAATTGGAAGCATATTATGCAATTTTGTGCCATAGGTTTTGTGTGTAAGGTCAACAACTTTTGCACCCTATACTTTCAATAGAGACATTGCAAATTATAAAACTGTACCGGTGACCCAAACGACAAGAGCTATGTTGGCTGAAATTTCAGATATACTTTAATACGGCTTATCTTCAATTCTACATAGAAAAATATCTAAAAATGGGTAGGTAGGGCAGTGCACAGCGCCCTGTGCTTAATTTCATGTAAAATGGCTAGTTTGAAACACGAAAATCGAAACCTGACGAAATTCATCAAATTGGATTCCTTGACCCAGAAAAATACAAAATTTACCCGAACATATTGCCTAAATTGTATATAATTCCAGGAATTGACGAATTTATCATTTTCAGACCCTCCGAAGGCCCCCCCCTTTAATCACGTTTTGGGCGGCACCTTCTCATTTTTGCCGATTTGAACAAAATTGGGTGTCAAAATGCTCAGTGGATCAAGCTGTATCAATAGAGAACAAAACAAAATGATCTTAAACATCCATCATTTTATATCCCACCCCTTAATAATACAAACGAACGGGCAGGGGGACGCTTTTTTCGCACCTCCTAAGTCAAAGTCCATACTAAACTATTGTAACATCACTATGTAAAAATCACTGATGAATTTTAGTATCTGCCACCCCCGGCATTAACTAGCTCATCCCGCAGTGTTGATCATCATTCGTACCTACCTCCTAACGGCAATGAATGATGGCTATCGTAGCGGAAAAATGCCTGACCTGAGCCAATGACGATAAATCAGACTGAGCAACTCGGTCTTTAGGTAAGTGTTCAGGAAAAGTATTATATTTAATTTTGCGAACATGCGTTTTATTCCGTTAATATTTCCGAATTAGTAGGGTGTTGGCAAGACTACTCTTTCCAAAGAGACAATGATAAAAGCATAGGCCAGATTACAAATAGTCCGAGGCAGGGACCCTAAATAAATCGGGATAGGACACTCGATCAAGAGCAGGGTTGCATACTGCACACTGATGTGCATGAAATCGTACTAGTTCGCCAGTCGTACGTTGTGCTAATTACGCTACGTCTCCCCCCCCCCCTGGTTTAACGTCATGATGGCCCTTAATAATTAGTTACGGCTCATCGAAAATGGTGGCACTATCACTATCGATATCAAAATTGTCATGGCATTTGTACACAATGTCACCGAGTTGCTCGCCAGACACTCCACATATATTGGATGGTCGTGTATCCTGTCTACTACGTGTCCCGCTATCCCTGATGAATAGTCCTACCCTGAGCTCCTTCAATTATTGTTTCATTTCAATTTTGGTCATCTGCGAAGCAAGCGGGCAGCGGCACAGCCTAGTCTGCTTTGGCTTTGCCCTTTGGTAGTGTATGTGGTTTGTGTGTGTTTGGTACGTGCACGCATGCTTGCCTGTGGTAAAGTTTTTTCATTTCTTCATCAATTTGCAAAAAATATGTAAAATTGAGCAAGCTTTTTGGGCATATTCAAAAACTAAAATTTGCTTTTCAAAAAATCTTTCCTGTTCCCGATGATTTGCATATTCATCAAGCTGTGCCAATAGCTATATTTGAAAGTGGAGCCCTGTGTGCGGGCCCCCTTGTTTAGCTTAGATCACCCCGCGAGATGAGTATACGGAATCTTTTTCAGAAATTAATTTACTGTATTTGACCTAATAATAGCCCGGGTGCTTCATATCCATCCGTCAAAGCAAAAAAAAAAAACAAACAAACATGGGTAAATGACCCAGAATGACCCTAGATGACCTTTGACCCCAACACGCCCCTCAGACACATTACCCCAAAACTTGGATGGCGACCTCTACCACATACCAAAATTATTATCCTCGTAAATCACTGCCAAGTTACCCATAACAACCCCTGGATGATCTTTGACCCCATAATGACCCCACCACGTGACCACAAAACTTGTATGGCGAAACTCTACCACCATACCAAAAAATCATCTCCATATGTGAAAGCCACTGCCAAGTTACCCAATAACGACCCCTGTATGACCTTATTTAGATGTTGTTGTAATGGACCCCCAGAAAAAAATGACCCCTCGAAAATGTGACCTCAAAGTGGGACTTAGCGAAAGTATACCACATACCAAAACATATCTCATACGTCAAAGCACGGCCAAGTTACCAATATTGACCCCTGGATGACCATTGACCCCCACAATGACCCCTCGAAAACGTGTGACCCCAAACCCGTACGGCGAATCTCTACCACCATCCCAAAACTTATATCCATATGTCACAGCACGGCCAAGTTACCCATAACGACACCTTGATTAACCTTTGACCCCAAAATGACCCCTCGAAAACGTCCCCCAACTCGTAGGGCAAAGATCTACCACCATTCTTTCATTTTTATTTGCCACCATACCAAAATTCATATCCCTACGTAAAAGCACGCCCAAGTGACCGAAATGACCCCTGGATGACTTTGTCCCCAAAATGACCCCTCCAAAACGTGACCACAAAACTCGTACGTGAAACTCTATTATACTAAACGCGTAATCCATACGTCAACACTCGACCCTTTGATGACTTTGACCCCAAAGATGACCCTTCGCAGGACATGACCACAAACTTTGTACGTCGGAGCTCTATACCACCATAGTACCAAATTCCATATCCTAATGTTAAAAGACGCGGCGCGGCGAAACGCATCCGACAAACAACCCACAAAGTTGATTTTTTTTAGTAGATTGTTGACAAACTTCAAAAATTTAGTGACCCTGCCTAATTTTTAATAGATTGAAAAGTCTTAATGTAATTTTATAATATTGTTGCAATATGACTTCGATAAAGGGAAGTGTCTTTTTTATTGCTCCTTGGCCATTATGGATGTTGGGGTATTGTTGTGAATCAATGTTTTGGGTGCCGTGTCTTGTGTGCATTATTAATTGTGCATGAGAACCACAGATGAAACTAATTAGGTTGGAGATCCAACCCCAGTTGACTGGCAAAGGAAAAAAAAATATTAGGGGTGAAAATAACAATAAAAAGTGCTGTAAACTGTCATTTGGTATCTCCGGTTTAAGAATGTCAGATTTGCTGTATTTATTGGTGTATCTTGATCATTTAGCATGTATTTTACTTTTTGCATTCGTGACAAAAAATTTAACCTAAATTTCATGTTAAATGCCAACAGGCTCCACAACACAGTGAATTTTATTTCACATCAAATAATGTTAAAATAATTTAGTAATAAATTTTCAATAAAACATTAAAATTGATCATGCTGTTTGGTTCATCATCCAATTGGATGTTTAATGTGACTAAGTTATGGCCAAAATGGCCATTTTTATATTTTCGATGAGCTTTGGATCATGATCAGGTCATGTTTCTTTTGATATTGATGGGGGGTGGTTTAACCCTTCAAATGTCATAAACACTTCAAATATAATCTATACAGATTTGTAACATGATTGTGTGAACTAATCATTATTGACTTGGAACCTCACAAATGTATGGGTGGTTGAGAGATCATCTGGGGTCATCTGAAAGGGTCAAATTTAACTCCTTTTCTGATGTAAAATTTAAAACAAGGTCCATATGAAATCTTATTAGCCCATCACTGTAGTGTTTGATCAACAATCGCATTTTTCTATTGTGTCAATAATTTTTCCGATCGAACCGGGAAGAGGATTTAAAAACTGAAAATTACCTTCTTTTGGTAATTTTTTTTAATTTTTACTGGGGAAATATTCTCTTGGCAACATCCTGTTTTGAATGAATTTTTACCACGAGACATACACACACACACAATAGAGACCTCCCCCTTCCGCTGCTGCTGTTGGTGGCAAACACGTATTTTTGACCACCATGCTTTAGTATGAAGGTAATACCTGATATGGTATCTAATCTGGTGAACACATACTTTTATCAAAACATCAGAAAGAGAAAGTCGCCGGATACGTTAACCCAGATACGTTCTTACTCTTAAGTGTTAACCATTAGGCTATACTAAAAGGAATATATTTTTAAGATCACCCATGCATTGTTCCGTGTTTTCTGAGAAAATTAAGTGTTACTATTTTTCAGTGATTTTCAGAAATTCCTTAAAGAGGGAATTAGCAGCGATAATTCGAGAGAAATAGAAAAAAATGAGGAACTGCATAATAAATCAGGGATAAGTGTTTACATTCCATATAACTGCTTATGTCAAACAACCACCAAATAGTGAAAAACAAGTTTTGAGGAATTTGTCATACCCGTCTCCCCAAATAGACTACAGCGCCGTTGTCTCAAATCTGCACAAACAGTCGATTGTGGTTTCACAGTAAATAATAACAAAGATCCATACTATTTTGTGTTTGAGGGGTCAAATTTAATTGATCATGGTGGCAGCAATATCACCCTGAAAATCTGTGAATAGTCACAGGGAAAGCGTTTTTGATCTCACGTCGGAATTTAGATACGCACGTATAGAATTACAGAATGAGATAAAAAGAATGGCCTTGTCTTTACTACTGTACACGGATTTCCACAAGCCACACTTGCCGGTTATGTTCGCGCATATCCATGCAAGTAACAAAATATAAAATAGAATTTGATGATTTTTGCGGATTTTGATTAGCAAATCGTGCTAGTCCCTTTCATGTTATATTTGGTCATTTTGGAGACAAACCTGAACACTGTATCGGAGAATGCCCTGTAGCGAGATTCGCACCCGAGACCACTGTATCATGAAGGTCAGCTACCTAACCACAAGATCAGCGAGGATTGGTTTGCCAGATTTGCAATTCTAAATCCGGAAAATTTTACGATAAATCTCTACTGCTATTGTGGTCAGCACTCAATATAATGAATAGCTCCTCATTGGAACTGGTTGCCCAAGACTGTTGCCATAACCTAATGCCCAAGAGTCATGAGTGGTGTCAAATCTCACACACTTGCGCATCACTGAGCAGGCATTTGAGAAACCGGAAATTGGCTGGGTCCACGTCACTAACGCGCGGCTTACATTTAGATTGACAACAACAGGTTGATGCAGGAGCAGCGCAACGATTGCAATGCCATAAATATGCCCCATGCTTGTTGCGATTCTAGCTTAATTCTCGGCACTGGATTTCATCTCACTTTACTGTCGCATATTTTTGGGCGAAATATCGTGAACGAATCAACAAATGCGTAAAGGAAAATTAAGTCCATATCACAGAACCAAAGCTGCTCTACATCCCTCTGCCAATTCCACTACAAGTATGCCCCCTGAGTGATATCTAATCCCGGCACTTGTATTCCGGTTAGCTCGTTCCGTAGCGTGGCATGTCGTCCGTACCTACCTCCTAACAAGCGCTACCACAGGCGTCTATTGAAAAAGCCGGGTGGGTGCGCAGAGGGTTCCGATGCGGAATAGCAAATTCAGAATCAGTAGTACAAAAACAAAGCGACTTATTTGAAATCTTTACCTTTGATGTAGTCCAAATTAATATTTATACGCACGGTGTTTTCTTGACTGATTTTCCATTCATGACTAAAATCATTATCTTGAAACGGTGATTTCTTACCCGTTAAAAATCTCAATTTAAACATAGCAGCTCGCCCCCCACTAGATCAGTGAGTTGCCACTGGATTGTTCCCGGTTTATTTCTTTAGAATAGCACGAGCACGCTTATTTTCGCTTATTACATGAATGACGAACATAACACCCGGAAGTCATGGAAAGTGGAGACACTGTTGTTTTAGCTTCATTTTTCGGTCACTTCGTGCCCTTTTAGGGTCAACCTTTCACGGATGTAAGCATGAGGGGTGAACGTTTGTATTTTTAAAATCGAGGCTAGTAGGGATGCTAAGACACAAAGTTTCATATATGGGATACACGGATATTCGTGTACCGAAGGACTGAAGTATACCAAAATTCTTAACTTTGTGGCACATGGCTACGTGGGAGCCCGTTTGTTTTTTAAGACTACCGCTCAGGCTCTATTGGAGTGGAGATTAGTAGGGGCTATTGTAGCGGAAAGAGCCAGAGCACCTATATTGGAGTGGAGATAGTAGGGGCTATCGCAGCGGAAAAAGCCATAGTAAGCAACCTCGGGCTAGGGTCCTGAAGTCGTATTTTCCCGACTAAGTGACTCCAGTAAACCTCTTCAGCTATCATACTGTTTACCGTGGTGGAAATATCTCACCAGTAAAAACGGATGTCATCGAAAAAATGATAACTTTCCATGACTGAACACGTCTGTTAACTTCACTTTTGCAATATTTACCGGATCCATCGCTTTAAGTTCAAGATATCTGTATGTTAATGAGGTCAAAGGTCACATACTGAGTTTGAGGTAACTACAAACTTTGAGACTGTGTTAAAAGAGAAATTTGCAGTTCGAGAACCACCTTGGTGTTGGACATCAAATCTTCGCCAAAAAGGAACACCTACCGGAGATGGAGCAAGTGCTTGCATGGCCATACAATCGAGATCTTTGATCCTGGACAATTCGAAAGCCAAAAAAAAGAAAGTTGTGTATCAGCTTTCTGTAGCTCAAACTCTAGGCGCTATGTGTTTTTCGTTTCTTTTAGTCAAAAAAAGCTATTGCCCTACACAGAAAGAAATGATGAAAATTTATATTTTTTTCAGCCACATTTTTCTTGTTTTTGGTGAAAGTGTAAAAAATGTTGAAAATCTCTTGAAACCTTAAAAAAAAAGGAAATGTGGTAAAATATGATTATTTACACCAATACGTGTGGAAATATATAAGAAACCTTTTTTTATTGTCTAAGGATAATAACTTGAAAATGAGGTGAACCAGGGGATGCCTTCAATGCAGGAGAGCATATAGCTTGCCCGGTGGTCTGAGGGGGCAGTGTCCCAGTAGGTGCAACAGATGTCCCGATACAAGCAAAATTTCCCGTAAAAGGACAAACAAATCGGAAAAGGGGCTGATTTAAGGGTTGTGACAATAGCGACTGGGGTCATAATGACCCACCCTGATCAGCAGACTTGTACAGAATAATAAACTGCATAATCTGCAGTTTATTCCGTTTAAAGGTCTGCGAATTTCGGGTGGGTATAGTGACCCAGGGTCGCTAATGGTCACACCCCTTGATTTACCATGAATATCTGTGTTTATTTCCCGATTTCCCCACCAAAATGTTTTAAGTAGCGGGGGCACTCTGCCCCCCTCTGCCCCCACCTGCACGGCCACTGCGCTACTCAGTACTGGTCTTGTCTGTAATTTTGAATTATTATTTTCCTCCAGGTTAGCGAAAAAAGACTTTAAACGATGGCCGGCAAAACACCGAGAATGTGCGGCAAGTTCTGGGTCGGAGACCAAGAAACCAAGAACCATAGGTGTCGCCTTGGGCATGCTTACATGTAGGGATTTTCTTGGCGTGACCTTGCAGACGCTTTTTTACAACAGCACCCATCTATCTGACGTCACGCTGGTGGTGGGAAAAGCAAAGAGTATCCAGCCCATAGAATGATTGCTTGCGACATTGAGCCCGTACTTCAGCAACTTGCTGTATGGCAACTGCGTTAGATTCAACACAGCAAAAGGTTGGAAAATCCATCAGTGGCATAAATTTTGGTTTTAGACATCTGGGATGTGTGTGATGTTGATGAAAATTTGGACTGGAAACCGGTTTTGTCCAGAGATGTGTTATTACTAGGTACAGATGCATGTTAGTGCACTAAAAGTTTTGCCTTGAGAACCTAAAATTATTATGCAATTCAAGGTAGAACAGGGTATGGTGCGATACATGGCAGAAATTGACTTATTTTTTTTTGTCGCCATGAGCAGGAAGATACTTTGTCCACTGTTTGTTGATGTCTGTTGTTGTTGTCGTTTATGTCTGTTGTTGGTGAAAAAGGGTTTAACAATTTGCATGTAAATCCACATCATTGATGGATTTTTTAAAGGTGCAAAGAGAGATTTCAACTAACAGGTTGTCCCCCAAAAATGTGAAACTGATTTTTGCACTGGTGTAAAGAATTCTATCAACATATCGCCCATCTGTAAGGATAAGTGAGAACTGTTTTCTTTGGTACAAACATTTTGAAATTTCTAATTTTGTTAAGAGCAAATACGAACTTCGTCCTAATGTTTTCTATTGAAAGATAAGCTACAAATCACCTTTTGTTTTAATTTTGAATTATTTGCTGTAACCAATAAAGGTAGGGGGATCTATTGACATGTATCTAATCTATATGAAATCACTACGTATCACAGAAAATATGGATGACTTGTTGCACCTTTAACAAAACTTGTGGTCCCACAGGTGAAACATGGCAGCCCCCATGTGCTGATTTAGGGTCAAAGGTTCACATACCAAGGTCAAAGGTCAATGTGAGTGTCAAGTTGTAAAAATCTGACCTCATTGAAAGTAAAGAGTCAATTGAACCAAACTTGGTTCACGGAGTTTACATATACACCTCATTTGTTTATGAGGTCAAATGTCACATTTCAAGGTCGATGGGCATGTGAACCATCATTCACAACTGCGACGGCAGGCGACACAGCGGTCTGAGGACCCGGATGTACTTATGGAGCAATGTATTTTTTAAACTAATATGGTACAAATACAGGGTGTTACCTCCACAGTTGATGGGGTATGATCATCAAAATATTTAGGGGTATAGCCCCATCTCCCGGGATCTGGAAATTGTCGATTCCTATGTTTTTTTTAAACAATTCAGGATTTTTCCACAAACTCAACTCACCCCTACGCGGGCGACAGCATTATTTAAAGCATAGGCAGCACATTTTTTTGAAGAGCGCCCCCAATTTTCCAGATAATTTTAGATTTTTTGCATCATGCATTAGTAATTGGTTAGTAAACAATACCTGTGAATGCTTGCAATTTCATAATTTCATTCAAAACTAATTCAATTTAAATGCATGCCATCGGCCTGGTTGTATTTTGTTTCTGTGTGTGAATAGTCTACCCTGGAAGCACTGAGCGAGTGACTTGGAGTTGTAAAAATTAAAAGTTTCCAGAACTTATGCATACCGAGTTGCATTACGAGCATTGCTTGTACATGGTTGACCCAATAAAAACTTACCCCAAATGAATGTGGTATTTTTCCACTTTTTTAATTGATTCTGTGATTTTTATTTTATCATAATAATGGGTAATTGAACATCTGCTGAAAAAAATTGTTATTGTTGGTTGAGGTGGTTCACGAGCATCATTTGGAAATCCCAATGCCCAAATCGAGCAGATCTGTCCTAACCCCCTGTCCTGACACCATACAGAACGGGTGTTCAGCACAACTGCAGACTTGTCCATGGGTATTTCATGATTGGACATCGGCGTCGGAGCATTTTATTTGGGACGTACCGCTGTGGTTGGGCGTGCCTGACCTTTTTTTTCCCATCCCGGGGCAACATTCAATACCAAGTTCATTTAGGAACTTTTAATCATATACGTTCGCCATTATGACATTTTGAACATGTTTTAAACATCGCGTTTCACAACTGGAACTTGATTTATCTAGGAGAAAAAGTAGGCCTTCACCAGAAGATTTTAAAAATGTTAAGGTTCTTAATGTTAACGGGGGTGGAGTGGAGAGGGTGTACCCCTTCCGCGCGAAGCGCAACCCTTGCAATGTTTATTTTCCAAAGCATGTTTTCTCGTGAAAAATTGATGGAACAAATTTGAAATTAACAAAAGATGCACTTTATAATATATAAGATCAACGGTCTTAAAAAGTAAAATTGAGTTAAGGAAGTAAGGTTATGGAGATTTCATATATGAAGCGACAGGGGTTGGTATAGGAGGGGTTGCCCTTGCAATGTTAATTTTCCAAAGCATGTTTTCTCGTGAAAATTTGAGGGAAACAATTTGAAATTAGCAAAGGTTCACTTTATGATGATTATAGTTATTTAAGATCAGTGGTCTTAAAAAGTAAATTGAGTTAATGAAGATTAATGGATAAGATTTTATCTTGGAGAGTTCATTATTTGAAGCGGCAGGGGTGGATGTGGGAGAGGTTGCCCTTTCTGCGCGAAGGGAGGAATCCTTGCAATGTTCATTTTCCAATTCACATTTTCTTGTGGTGATTTCTCGCGGGAGGTCGCGCGAAGCGCGAAAACCTAGCAATGTTTGCTTTCCAAAAGGCATTTTCTCATACAAATTTGATAGAAATAATGTGAAATATGTAAGAACTTAGCTTCATATGCTTATAGCAAAATATTATTAATGGGATTAAAAAGAGGAAAACATAGTTTATGGTTATAGGTCTTGTTCAAATTGTAAAGAGTTCATTGCGAATTCATATACGAAGTGGCGCGGGGTGTTTTGGTTGGGTGTGGGAGTGGTGTACCTCTCCCGCGCGAAATTGATGGAACGTGATATATTTCGCTGGCTTCTGTTTCGGTATTGCGTGCGGCGTTGTAAATATAGCATAGGGAATAAAGATGGCAGCTTCCATGATTGTTGTACAGTCGTGACATTTGTCGGAATAATCTGGATTTTTTTCGCAAGGAATACTCCAATGACCATGAAAACCATCTGGTACGTCCATGGCAAAGGTCCGCTTTATGATGTTGAAGGTCCGCTTTGCCATGTTTAAGGTCCGTGTTGTCAATGAAAACTTTTGTCTTAAGGGTTGTGGTTCATGGTATATGAATGACTAAGCATGACTAAGCAGCTGTTAACCATCGCATTTTCGATTGTCGTTGTTACTATACTGTTGTTTTCTCAACGCTGCAAAGATTTTTTTTCATGTCTTCCGCTTTTCAGAATTTGGGGACGACGGTGAAAAATTTTGGGTCAACCGGCGAGCGCAGCGAGCCGAAATTTTTTTTTTGGTACGCAAAAGGTCCGCTTCTGGCAAATCCGCACCCCCGCATAAATTCCTGGCTACGGGCCTGGGTACGTCTTATTTAGGGATATTTCATTATACCGTGTGTCCCAAAAAAAACCAAAAAAAAACCGCAACATTGGTGGCAGGCGCCATAAGTTTTGAACAAAAGCACGTGATTACGTATCCTTTGTTGTAAGATAAGAATGTACTGTTAACTAATATCCCTGAAAAGTTCATAAAGGTAGAGTTAATATTTTTAAAGATATGACCCCAGAAATCAAGTAACCTGCAGGACCCATTTAACCAATTGAGGCGCTATTAACTACAAATACGGCACTGTACGTTTTGCGCCCAGAACCACCAATATGAATCTCAAAGTCCCAACCACCCGTCCACCATTCCCCCCCCCCTTTTAAAAGACAGGTGCTGCAACAAATATTAGCATATGAATGTTTTCTATTGGTAATAACAACTAAAAACATGCCTTTTTTAAAATTTTTAAGTGTGTTAAACACACTTAAAAAACTTTAAAAGATCGCATTAGGAATGTATAATCAACAAACTCTTCGTATTGTCCAAATAAGACTGCATTGGATTAGAGCTAATCATTCATCATTTTGTGACGGCACACAAAGAGTTATCTTAACCCAAAATTTAATGACAGAATAATTATACTGATATTGTTATTGAGTTTTGTGTTGAAAACATATAGGTTTTACCTTCATAAAGTTGAGAATGTAACATTATTTTCAGTAACAAGCAAGTTGCAGCCCAACGCATTTATCATTTTATGTAATGTGGAGTTTGCCTATGACTTAGTCATAGTTTTATCTTCTTGAAACATATTTTATCACCAATAAATTAATGTTCTATTATTATCAGTTAAATAATAATTATGTAAATGCCGTCATTTGACCCAGTAGAAGTCGTTCTGCAAGAAATTTGGGCAAGTAAATGTTGATTGCAATCAATATTGTATTTGCCATTCTGTTCTTCATTGCCAGTCTTGTGGTTAATCAGCTCCTCATTTTTGTAAAATGGGTTCTGCGGGTTACTTGATTGTTGGGGTCATATCTTAAAAACTATTGACTCTGCCTTTATGAACTTTTCAGGAATATTAGCTAACAGTCCAATCTTATCTTACAACAAAGAATAAGCAGTCACGTGCTTTTGTTCAAAACTTATGGCTCCTACCACAAAGTGTTGCGTTTTTTTGGGACACACGGTATATGTGCCGATAGATTTATGCCAATAAATTCCTTTAAAAGAGGTTAAGACATAGTTGATGGTTTAGGTTTTGTTTGTTCAATCATAATGTAAAGTGTTCATTGCGAATCCATATATCAAGTAGCGTGGGGGTGGGTGTGGGAGGAGGTGTCCCTATCGTATTCAAGGTTTTATTTGAACAATCCGTAAGTCAATTGATTATAGAGAGTCCCTATAGGCCTATGAAGCGACAGGGGTTGGTGGGGGAGGTGAGCTCCTAGAAATGTTTGTTTTCTAAAACATATTTTCTCATGCAAATTTAAATTTGATAGAACAAATGGTACTTCTTCATTGGACGACCGGTATACTGATGCTTTCGTTATGAGACTTCTGCAAAAAGCGACGACATCAGCATTTCATTTCAGAGAATGACGAATGCGATGGCATCGTTTCCGGGAAGGGCGCACTCACATTTTGGAGGTGACGCATAAAATGCTGTTAAGACCCCTAATTTCATTTTTCATCTTTTGAAAATAGAGAATAGGATTCGGAAGATAGTGGAAGTGGATGAGATGCAATTTGGGTTTATGCCAGGGAAGGGTACGATAGATGTAGTGTTTATTTTGAGGAGGTTGCAAGAGGAATTCCGAGCTAAATGGAAAAAGCTGTATATGTGTTTTGTAGACTTGGAGAAAGCATTTGATAGGGTACCGAGGAAAGTGATGGAGTGGGCGATGAGGAAGCGAGAGATACCAGAAGTAGTGGGTAGAGCAGTGATGAGTTGGTATGAAGGAGCAAAGACAAGAGGTAGATGGGTTTATTTTGGGGTGAGGAGTTGAGGTTGAAAGGTAGGGGTTGTGATCAAAAAAAAAAAAAAAAAAAAAAAAAAAAAAAAAAACAACCCCCCCCCCCAAATGGTTTCTGTACTTTCGCCATGATTTTTGCAATGTGATTGATGTTAGTGACGGAGAGTGCACAAGAAGGTTTGGTGAGTGAGATGTTTTAATGTGCGGATGACAATGGAGGGACTGAGGGAGAGTTTTGGAAATGGAAGGCAGGCGGTTGAGAGTAGGGTCTTAAGGTAAACCTTGGGAAGACAAAAGTGCTAGTGAGCGGGGTGGAGAGGGAGGTGGTAGTGAGTAAAGGTAGACCCATATAGCGTTTGTGGGAAGAGGGTAAAATTAAACTCAGTGTGGTGTGAAGAATGTTGAGAAATTGATCCCATGGCAGATGCACAAAGATGAAGAGAGTGACCCCAAGCTTGGCAAGAGATTTTATGGGCGGAAGATGCGAGAAGGGAGCTGGGGTGGTGGAACAGCAGGAAAAGAACTTTTTTTTGGGTGTGATGAGGTGAAGTCTGTGAAGGAGTTCACATACTTAGGGAATAAGGTTAGTGGGGGTGGTTGATGCGACCGGTGGCTGTGACAGCTAGCAAGAGTGAGGTACGGGTGGGTGAAGTTAGGGATGTGGGGAGAAAAGAATCTGTACCCTCTTGACTGATTGCGCTCCGGTGTTTGGATCTGCTGCCCTCTCTTGGCAGATAAACTTTGCGCTGCAACTCAAGATGGAGAAGGATAGTGGTGACAAAGGGGGGTTGGTTTTGTTAAAAACCCATTGTACGGTCCCGAGAACATCTGTGAATTCACCCTTATCACGTCTGATAATCACATAGTTTATTACACAAGAGTTTCAAGAACAAGTATAGGGATGTGTAGGAAGTTATAAAGACTAGCAGCCGTATATGTGTTTTGCGTGTGTACTCATGGTGTTTAGAGCGTTGAAAAAATCCCCAGTCCTGTATTACGTCAGGTGGTCGTCAAAACCGCCTACAGGTCCTTTGAAGCTGAAAGGAATGGGATAAGAGTTATGTGAGATCATGAGGCGTAGGAGCGAGACGTGGTGTCTGAATGAAAATGAGATGGGAATTAGGAGGACAGGAGAGCAATGATAAGACGATGTGTTGGGTGCAGCTTGTGGCATAGGATGAAGACTGAGGGAAACCCTTTCCCTGATGCAGATGTTGGGTTTGGAAGAGGCGATGACCGGTTGGCGAAGGCGATAGTGTACGTTTGTATGGGCATGTGCTGAGAAGGATGACGAGCATCCTTAAAGATCCATGAACACGGCTGAGTAGACTTTTTTAATTTCTTACAGTTTCGTACCTCAACAGTATCCTGATCATATCGCAAACACAGATTTTAAAAGTGAACATCGGGAAAGTGTTATATTTCAAGGATTAATATACCCAATCGGACATGGCCTTCTCCTGTTTCGCGAACGCGTATCAATATGCTGGAGTGATGACCCCTTTAATGCGTCAGAGTACACAAGTTGTAAACAAAGGCTCCATGCACACGTGGGCTCCCGGGCGTGGGCCTACCGCACACTCTGGTCTATCCTTGTCGGTTTCTTTGTCTGCAAATTAAGGCTATTCTGTTCTGATTCTACTGGCGGTAGTACGGTCGCCGCTGGTGCACCCGTCGACAATACACAGGCATTATTATCGTAATTTTAAGGCACCAAATCAGAAAAATTATGCCATATGATACAAAACGTACGACGCATATCACGAGAAGTAAATGTGTACGTGCAAGAAAACTGGCACACGCGCAAGTCCGTTCCACGATGATGATCATGACACGTATCGCGTATTTGTTACTGGGACGTCACTTCTGGGTCACGCTTGCCAGCGCGATATCACTTTCATTTTGGAATCCTTTGAAAGTTTTGTCCAAAACACAGATATGTATGCCCATTTTGTATCAAACTATACGGTTTCTCATCTACTGCTTCATGCAGATTTTACATGATACCAATACATACTATGATTTAAACCATTTTTTGGTGGTAATTATAAGTATTTAAGCATGTCCATTGGACCTTTAAGAAGGGCCTTTGAGTTCGAGGTGGGAGGTTTCAGGAGGACGGGGACATCCAAGAAAACATGGAAGAGCAAGGGAGGAGGAGGAGAGGAGACAGGTCGGGTTGAGGGTGGAGGATGCTTTGAATCGGGTTGAAGGGGGAGGAAGGAGTCAGTAGAACGGTTGTAGCTGCCAGTGTGAGGTGAATACCGCCACCCACGTTTGCGGGGACCAAAACTGGATGTTAAAAACTGGATTATTAACTTACTACTACTATACCACTATCACCAAAACCTCATTTTTTTAGAAAAGAAAAAGTTGCTCTAAAATTTCACCGCAACCCCACCCCTTTTGCAGGATTGCCCACCAGCCAATTAGGACATGTGTCTGACATAGTAAAATACGTGCTCGCCAAAGGTTTGTTGGGAACTTGTCGACCGAGTATAGCTTTGCAATTATTTATACGTGGGCGACATAAGTTATTACCTAATTGGATAACCAGTTTAAGGGTCATCATTGCTTGTTAAACGTTCGCAGTTTTGTTTTCAACATGTTCAAGGGGCGACATCAGTTTCATTCACTGATATGACCAGTGGCTCAATTGCTTGTTAGAACTTTGTAAATTTCCTTTTAACAGCCGCCATAGCTCATTACATCGTCGTGGTCACGACATAGTGTCGAATCTGATTTTTTGGTCAAATTGAATTAATAGTTGATTCTGGTTGCATTTTATGTACTCTTTAATTGTACCCAAAAATAACAGTGAAATTACATCTCCTAACCAAAATAGCCACAGTCGAATAACACCCATTTGTGTAAAACGGGTTTCACAAACAATCGAATACGTAT
The DNA here is from genome assembly GCA_023653785.1 of Ophioderma brevispina. NCBI lineage: Eukaryota > Metazoa > Echinodermata > Ophiuroidea > Amphilepidida > Ophiodermatidae > Ophioderma > Ophioderma brevispina. The sequence continues at coordinate 24,206 of JAMKCH010084941.1, read as the reverse complement.
TCGATAGCTTTGCGTGTCCAAATATTTCAAAGCACGCAGATAATTGGCGAACGAATACGTATTCGCTGGGACAAAAATGGCTACTTCAGTGATCAAAATCGATAATAGGTCTGTCAAGATTTAAGGCAATCGGTGAAATTTACCTTTCTTCATGAGGGATTGGTCATGTTATTTCACATTTTAATTTTTGTGTTTTAATTATGTTACTTGTAGGCCTACATTGTAAATTATTCAGAACGCCTAAAATGTAACACCTTTTGAACACCTGACACGTGTTCATATTACGTTTTCTGTGATAAATACTTCCAGTTCCTTACAATATGTGAGAAATATTAAGAAATCTAATTAAATGATTACAATCGAAATATATATTCCATTTTTGCTGCCTCAGAGTAAAAATAAAAAAGTCAGATTTTTCGCCGGAGTCGCTGAGAACACATCGGACACCTTACACCATTGGCGTTTTTTAGGCGTCTGAAGTGTTCACCCTTCAGAACTCTGAGTGAAGTGAACACTTCAGACGCTTGAAACCATTGTTCAGACGCCAATGTTCTAAAAAGAACTATCCAAGTTTTGTAGTTTTAACATTTGTACAAATAAACCAAATTTATCACTTTTATAGGGGGATTACCAAAGGGGAGGAGTTAAAACCCATGTACCCTTCCTCCCGTGCCCAAAACGTTAAAAACTTTCGTTAAGTCTTCCATATAATTATTTCACATTCTTCTACTCATTTTGGCGAAACAAATGTGAAGGTATAGCACCGTCACCGGGGTTAGCGTCGAAGTCGATTGGTGTGTAGTGGTTCTATTACCTCTACTACCCATTATTGAAAATGCAGCATTCTGATTGGTCAGTTTACTGCCCATTTTTCTGCAATAATGAGCCGCTAATGCATTTTCTTATCATTTATTTTCATTCATCAGCATACAAAATATACATAAATTAGACATATTACCTTAAAACCTATATACAAGGGTCCAAAACCCACATGAAAATCCAATATTCCTACCTTTTTGACGCAAAGTTTCATTTTTCATTTTATACTCTGATGTGTGTCTGTGGAAATGAACAATTTTGCCAACTTGTGAACTTTGACGTCATTGTGACGCCATACTAGGTTATGGTGGAAGCAATAGAAAACGGAGGACCAAAGCTATCAACTGGTACCAACATCGAAATCATCTATTGCTTTATAATAATGAATTCTCGGGGTGTTTACCACCCCACCCTTTAGTAAACCGTGTTGCAAAAAAAATAGACTTGGTAAACATATTGTGAAAGTTTGATTTTCTTTGATGTTAACTTGGATATTCTGCAAACTAAATAATTACTAATAGATAATTTAAAAAAAACCCTCGCGTTCAGGGAACACATAGTTTTTCTTTGAGAAGTTGTCTGTATAAACGTTAGTGCCCTCTAAATTATTTAAATTATGTTAGATTTTACTATTGAGTATATTTCCCATTTAACCGTTAATTCGTTTCAAGTTTGGTATATATTTTAAGCGTGTACATTACTTTAAAAGATGGGAACTATGTAATTTGAAATTTAAGAAAACAAGAAAAATATGGTTGTTATAAAGCTGTATAGACCACTTTATCCTCCAAAATCTTTTGAGTTATGAAACATTCCAGTTACATTTTAAATATTTTCTGAGCTTAATATTTGAACAGTTCTAGCCAATATTTATTGTGTGTTGCAACATGCATACTATTTTATTAATTTTTATATAACATGCACTACAATGTTTGTGTTCCTTCTAAGGTATTTACACCTGAAATTTATGTTTTTTCTGCAAAAATGAGTTATAACCTATTGGCGACTAATTAAAGATATTAATTTTAAGGAGCCAAATTTGTAAGAGGTTGTAATTTTCTGAATTCGTTGGTCATCGTGGTCAGTCTGTGCTATATTTTACAACGAACGATAATGCAACAGTGAATGTTTCCCATTTTAACCACTTATGGAAGTCGTTTGTATACAAATTTGCACACAATGCAATAGACATCGTCATCGTCGTCGTCGTCATCATCGTCATCGTCATCGTCATCATCATCATCATCATCATCATCATCGATCAGTAGCATCATTATCGCCGTCAAGCTCGATGTTTCCTTATTTCATCGTTATTGCCACCATCATCACCGCCATCGTTATTCTTATCATCGTGGCATCATCGGCATCATCATTTTAAAATAGTAAAAACCCGTAGCTATAGTAATCTCACCATACCAACATTAAAAATCAACGGGTTTCATGCAGTCGAATACGTATTCGACTCCTTAAAACACAGCGAATCAAACATTTGGGTTTTCACAAACTGTCAAATCACATTCAGTGGCCATTTTGAATAAGAAAACAGTTGTTTATTGGTATTTTAATACTGTCGTCAGTTAGTAACCATTCATGTCTTTAGCATACACCACTTAAAATAGCCATTACCTTTTATTTCATTTAATTACACGCATTCATAAGTAACTCAACTTTCAAACGCCGTTTTCTCAGAACTAGCATTTATGCTGATTCGACAGTATGCAGAACCCACGACGACATTAATGATGCATCGCCAGAATAGACTTCTGCAACTTGCTTCTTAAGGCATTTATACTTCTTACTTTATTGGATAACCAGAATATGGGCGCCGCTGCTTGTTAGACCTCTACAAATTTCCTCCTAAAGGGCGGCGCATCGGTTTAATAACTCATTGGATAAATAGAAGAGAACTTAGGGTCATCATCGAACTAGGCAAATTTGCTTCTAGTGGGCGGCATCAGTTCATTACTTCATAGTTGTATCACCTGTGCATTTTTTCCATATCGTGGCATAGTAAAGTGTAGCCTTTAGCAGGGCGCTGTTGCTTTTTGCGATCTTATTTATTGCTCTTTTGCGTTTCAAAGGGGCGGCATAAGTTTATTCCTTGACATTGGATGACTATATTGAAGTATTAATGAGGTGCCATTGCAATACTTCTTCCGTAATGTTTCCTTCAAGGGGCGGCATCAGTATTGACAGGGTGCTATTGCCTATAGACGTCAGCAATTTTGTTTTCAAGGGCGGCGTCATTTTATTCCTTCACTGGACGACCTGTATATATATGGTATAAAGGGGCGTCACTGGAGCATTTGTGTGTTGAAAGTCATGTTGTTGCATTTAAGAGGAACCATCTTTCATTATATAACACATAAAAATATTCTGTCATTTGATTGGTGGATACTATATCATGTGACATAAAATATTTGGACTAGTTCCCCAAAATTCACAGAGGGAAAAAATTTCCCATATAAAAAAAAGCTAATATTTTCCCCCATCACAGGGAAATAGTTCATTTTTATGGGAACTTTTTTCCCTGCATTGGTATCTTGACTAGGTTTGAGTTGCAGTGGCCGTTGATCTTAACGAGACTTGGCAAGTTTTTCAAATGGCAGAAATATTTTTATTTGTTATATAAAACAAATATTGACTGCTCCATATTCGTGAAATGGTGTAAAATACCTCCCCTCGGTGACTGGAGACCGTGGGCCTACTATTTTCCCTCGACCTTCGGTCTCGGGAAAATAGTAGGCCCACGGTCTCCAGTCACCTCGGGTAGTTATTTTGCACCATTTCCCTCTTGAGCAGTCAATATTTGTATACTATAGACCAGTTAACAGCAATGTTTGTAAACATGTTAGGGCTTGGTATCTTGAAATAGGGCGGTCTGACTGTTACACACTGGGCAATAATGATTCGCAGGAGAAGGATTCGCAGGCAACAAAAGAAAAGAGTGCAGTGACAGTAGAATGTTAACTGGTCTTACTTCTGCAGAAGTGAGTATTGTATCTTAATGCGGAAATCAGGTTATTATATACTGTTATGGTGACCATAATAGGGGCGCCAATTTGTTATAATTGTTGCATGAAGTACCAGAGGGCGTCATTGGAGAGTTCTTGCAAGTTCGTAAATGGTGTTTCTGGAAGTCTAAATCAGTTTCTTGTGGCTTTTTTCTTAAAAAAAGGGGGGACGCCGGGGCCGAGGGGTGAAAATTATTGGACGTACCTGTACGTTCGTGTCCCGCCCCGGTTCACCGACGCCAATGATGATGGAATGATAAGTACACATAAATTGTTTCGGCACCGGGCTTTTCAACTCTGAAATCATAGCTTGCAGTTGTGCTAAATACAGTTTTCTGTCTTGTGTCAAGGGCAGGGGGGGTGGGGGTAGGACACGATCTGCTCGAATTTGGGCAGAGGATTTTCCATGCCTAAGAAAAAATGATGCTTTGTGGACACGTCTGTTTTGCCTGCCGTTTGTCAGATGGACCAATCTTGAGACCACTCAATCAAAATGACAATTTTCAGGCAAGATGCTCAATTACCATTCTTATGATAAAATAAAATCCACAGATATCAATTTTAAAAAAGTGGAAAAATATCAGTGCTTTCATTTTGATAAGTTTTTTTATTGGGTCACCCTGTATTGGTCTGTTTTGACTGTGACGTATGTCTCATCACCACTACAAAAATTATGATCTTTACTGTTTCTCGCTCACATTTGCTAAACATTTTGTAGTAAGATGTAATCATAGTTAAGTTTTAGTCCTTATTGTATCATTTCCAAACAAAATTGTAGAAGTGTTTCCTAAGTGGATAAATGTCCTGTGTCGATCCCTTTAACCAATGCTTTTGTCATTTTCCCTGCAGATACGCCTTGCTGAAACTCCGCATGTAATAAGTCTTTGACCAGTTCCTCAAGTTTTTCTATGGCATTGAATGTTGCTGTGACAACCTCCTCTCTATGGCCAATCTTTTATTGGCTGAATAATATGATGGGTGACTCTCATGCGGCCGTGGTGAGGAAATGCCATCAAGTCGTAGAAGATTCTAATGTAGACGGCGCTGTACAGTGGTTGTCCTTTGCCGAACAATCAGTGATTATCGCATGGTGAAGTGGTGCTATCGTGTTATCCGTCACAACCTGGATGAAGTCCGCTTCTCTGCCTGCCTGGGAGAGCTTAACACAGCAGCAGGTTATCAAGTCTTACGATAAAAGTTTTGACTTTGAAAATGTGGATCTTTCATTGTACAACGAATGCCTAATGAGGTTTTAAGCCGCAGAAAAGTGGCTGATTCGGAACACAAATCGTCCAAAATTGCCTACAAATGGCAAGCAGATTGGATGCAAGTCCTTTTTCTTCAAATGAATGTTCCATCTTTTTGGCTGTTGAAAACTCTGAGCTAGCGCGTGAAAGCTTAGATTGATAATCTCAAAGAGAAGATTGCGGGGTATTGCTAACAAGTTCTGGCCCATCAAGGCGTTTTCCATTGAGGAACGATTTCACTAGCCTAATAGTATCTTCCAGAAATGTGGTCCAAATTGATTTGGTCATTGCCACGTTGGTATACAGAAAAATGTGGATCAATCATTGAGGTTAACAATGGTACTGGTGGAAACATGATCATCCACAGAGTACATCAAAACCAAGTGAAAGGCACATTCAGGTATGGCAATCTAGCGCAGGTAACTGTTGATTCTAACAAATATTCCTACCTGATTGGATTTGTGTTTAATAACACTGCACGTCGAGCTAGGCCATTGATGTTTGACCGACTTGACCTGGTTGCCTATAACAACAAGCACAGAATAATTCATGTCTGCACTGGGACACAGAAAATGGAAGCCGATGGTGTGGGAGCACCGACAATTCCTGTAAACCGTGGAATCTTCAGCAAAAGAATCCTGGCGCCCCATCCCTTCAGCAGACCCAAAATTCCCTACAGTCTTGGATACTTTATTTCTGTGACAGAATGCAGCATAGGGCCTGTGTAAGGTAGAACAAAACAGCTGTGAATTCTTAGGGAATACAGAACAGTGGTGATTCCTTAGGGAATACAGAACAGCCATGAGTGATTCTTTAGGAATACAGAATATCAGTGATTCCTTAGGGAGTGATCATTATTTATGCCAACGAGGAATGAAAGAATTCCAACTTCCTTTGGCAAAATATTTCGCATTCCCCTTTGTTTCCGTTCAAAAATTTTGCATTCCCCCTTTGCTTCCGTTCAAAAATTTCACATTCTCCGTTTGGTTTTATGCAATTTATCCATTTAAAATCTTCTTGCTCCCCCTCAAACAAACTGTTTTGTATTCTGTCAAATCCTCCATTCACACCGGCATAATTATATCCCCTCCCATATATGGAATATTGTGTTGTTTCAACTTGTTTTTTGCATATCCTCTGAAAACTTGAAGTGTTCTTTTGTTTTGTTTTCATCTTCTGATGTTGACACCAATCATGAGCACTAACAGAGCAGTTAGTTGCATCGTGTTAAGTTGCCCATGTGCTTGTATATAAATTGGGCATGCTAAAGACATAAACTTTCTACCCAAACAAGGGTATTATTGTAATGTATTCTCACACAAAACATTACCAGTTGCATTGAGAGAATTAAGTAGTTGTTGACTCTAAACATTCACACCTTTCCCAGCTACTGGTGGTCAGTACAATGGATATCCAGCATATTGATGTTGAGATTATTAACCCCCCGAGGTCTTCCAGCAGATTTTTGTGTCGTCTGCAAGAAATGTAGAAGGCACATATACTCTGGACGTATGTCTGTGTGTGTTTCTGTGGTCAAAATGTTAACCCTAAAAGCAATAAGAGGCCTTCAATTTTTCAAAAAATTTGAGATTTTTACACGGTTCCATTGGTAACTGGCTAGGAAACCTACACCTGGTGAAAAATGGTTTAAGGTGCAACGAGAGATTTCAAATATCAGGTGTCCCTAAAAAATCTGAAAAAGTACTTGATTTTTGCCCTGATGTAAAGCTTCCATACAAAAATATTCCCCATCTAAAGGATTAAACAACGACATGTTTCTTTGGTAGAAAAATTGCAAAATTTCTAATTTCGTATAGGAGCAAATACGAAATTCAGCTATGTTTTACATTGAAATTTAGGCAAATCAAAATCGCCTTTTTCTCTCTTTTAAGACATTTTGTAGGGAAATATCAGGCAAGAAATCTATTGAATGTTCTAATCTATAAGAACATTACTATATGGCACCAATATTTGGGTGCCTCAAACTCCTCTAGTTGCACCTTTAGCTCGGAAAATGTTCAATGTGGTCGAAACAAGGAATTTTGTTATTAGAATATATCGGAGATCTCCGATAATAATTCAACGGCTGCTGGAAACGGCCTTCCAATATGAAATAGCTGGGAAATAGCACCGTGTACGTGTCTACGCTCATCCATTAGTTGTTTTATTGGTTCGGGAAGTCAAGTTAGAGGTCTTTTTCTTGAGGTGGCACTATTTCATCATGGATGGACATAAACGTAGCATTTCCAGCTCTGCCGTCACAATCTGGGATCCCAATTCTAATTAGACAGTCGCTTATTTTATGATAAATACGCATTTTTGAGCATTCTCGTTCACAGGTGTAGTTTCCTAGACAATTTTGAAAATTGGGGGCGCTCTTCAAAAATGCGCTGTTATTGCCAGGCCAGCGGCGGGGGCCAAGCCCCATTCATTATACCAACTCACCACAAAATTGTAAAAAAAGAACAAAATTACAGCACCCAAGTCTGAGTGCAAACCAATTTGGGTGCTTTGATGTGGGTCGGTCCGGGTATTTCCATGACCCACATACGACCTCGTCCTTGTTCGTTATTCATACAAAAAAATTCAGAAATAACCCTTCCAGTGGCGTTGATTCTTCAACTCCAACGGTTTTGGAATAAGAAAATATTCCTTGACAACATATAAAAAATTCAGAATTTTTCGTCAAGATTTCGCTTTTACATATTAAACCAATGGTGACATCTGAAATTTGGATTTTTTGGCCGCCCTCCCCTGGTTATTACTTTAATATATTGCATGCATATGCCGTATGAGTTCTGTAAGGGCTACAATGATGCAACTTGGTGGAAAGGAGGGGCGGGCTTGGTTGACATGTTGGTGACCTCATGTGACCCTTGGCTCCATTCACAAACTGCGACGGTAGATGAAACTTGCGGTCCAGTGACCGCAATTTATTTTTTTACTTTCTACAAATATTTTGCTCACCTGGATCATTTTTGCTAGTCTGACCAGCATCATCAGCAGTTGGTGATTTTGTGATTACTTCTGTCCACCGATAGGATATCCTCTCAAATATGACATCATATAACTCCAGGATGACGTCATATGTTGTAGCTCCAAGATGTGCACTGTGCAGTCTACTGGAAAAACCAACTTGGGTTTGTTTTTTGGCCTTATCTTTGTAAATAAGAAAATTATTTGTAATGTTTCTTTTCATATATAACTATTTATTTCTTGTAAAATATTGTTAAAATTGATCTTTGTCAATTACTTGATTTCTAGTAATTAGACACTTGTAATTATACGGTTAAAGAAATAAGAAATGATAACCGTATTTCATATTGCCTTATTGTATCATTAGTTACGTACAAGGTGTGCGCAATGCGTATGTTTGTTTGAACCTGAGCTTTATAAGCTTATTATTTAGTCAAACCTTTTGTGAAGTGTTGGCTTTGTGCAACTTGAAGGCATAACTTGTAAACAATCAACATTACAAGGGGAGAATGTTATTTTTTTCAGGATACCTGCCGCATGTATCTCAAAACCATTCCACATATACTACTTTAATACTATGAATACACCATCAGAGATGTAACAGATAAGAGAGTAGTCCCATTTCCTGAAAATCCAAAATTTGAACCGACAGGAAGGCCAAATTTTAGCGTAGCATCCGGTGAAGCTCCGGGAACGTATTTTCTTACGGGATTTTAGGGTACAAGACCCTTCTCTAAAATAAATTGGTACTTAAAACTTGGGTTTTTTATGCAGTTTTACCTTTATCAATAACAATTTGATCTCAGACATTGAATTTTTTTTTTTTACATTTGCAGATTTTTTTTATTTATTGCCAGAAATCCAGAAATTTTCCGGAAAAGTTACATCCCTGCACTATACTAAGCCCTCGCCAAGAGGTTCCTTTGAAATAATACCCAAGCGTTTAATTCATGTTTGCAAGTTTCAACTGATTTTGCGTTGTCTGCAAGAGGACGGCTCATACATGTAGCTCGACCCATTCATTATGGAGTGTCCAATCGGAGCAACCTCGGACTAGACTAGAGCATTGCTTGGTAGTGGGGAACCAAAATGATGTAACCGAAGCAAATATAGTATATCCCATCCAGAAGGACCCTCGTTCCTCCGTTGGCCACACCCCCCCCCCCCCCCCCCCCCCCCCCCCCCCGTGACTTAGCCAACGAGCGAGAAGCGCGACGCGCTCAGTGGCTCGGTCAGTGGGGAAAACGAGGGTCCTTCTAGATGGACTAATATAGTACAAATGTCTGTGGTAAGCATGCTAACCCCATTCAACATAATTTTTTGGCACAAGTTATGTTGATAAATTCTTTCACAAACCATGATCACAGATCACTGTATTGTTTAAATTGTGTACATGTTTTTTTTTTCACATGATATTATTCTATTACGTTAATACATTTCCATGTGATTTTATCTTCGTGCTTCATCAAAAGCATGAACGAGTACGCAGTTGGCAATTGACTGTGTGAGGGGACACATAAAGGTGCAAATAAAGGAAAATCCTGAATCAATATAAAAGAACTTTGTATATATTACTGATGGATGGACCTTTCTATGTGATAATAAAGCTAACGTCTAAATATGAATGCCTTTGGCACAGACGTGAGTGACGTAGCCAGAGTTGGGGGGGGGCACATGCCCCCCCGACCGCGATGTTCTGTCGGTACATAACGGTCCGTCGGTACATTTGTATGAAAAGCTATAAGCTGTTGTTTTAAGGGCGTGATGCAAATGAAATACAGAAAGCTTCTTAACAATTGGTTACTACCAAGTGGTTAATTGGCCAAAATATATACTATGTTTGCATTGGCAATGACCAGCCCCCCACCCCCCCTCCCCCCGCTCCTCACTGACGGTAGCACACATGAACATATAAACACATTGGGGATCGATTGCTCGATACACATGGAAACTGAGCACATTAATTGGGAAAGAAGCAGTTTACCAACCCAGTGTGTTACAATTACACATACATTTAAATTCCGAGCCGATACAACGCAAAAACGAAAAATTTGCAAGGATGTGCCGACGCGGGAATCGAACCCAGGACCTACATTGGGTTGGTAAACTGATCCTTCTTTTGCTTTTGGCACAGATTTTGAAAGAACCAAAATGCCGTATATGACCCTGTTAACACTAGCAAAAATCTCGTTGTAATTCGACCCTCTAGCATAAACGAAGATTAACCCCCCCCCCCCCCCCCAAAAATCTGACAAGTATAGTGTTACGCTCTTCCCTTATTTCAACGAAGATTAAATTTGCTTAATTCAACGAAGCAAATCAGCTTCTTTCAATTAAGGGAATTGTTATTTCGAAAAAGAGAATGACTAGTGTGTACGCACACTTCGTTGAATTAAGAGGTGATGTGTGTTGTTTACATACCAAGGCCATATTTCCAGTAGGCACGCTTCTTTCAATCTTCGTTAGTTTTCTGCTAGTGTGTACGCAATTGTATCTTAATTAAGTGTAATGTGTACACATGCTTTATTAACTAATCAAGATTAACAAATCTTCGTTGAAATAAGCAATTTTGCAGTGTGTACGGGGTCTATGTTGCCCTTGAGTTTGCTTATGCCAGATGGAAGACGGATTAAATATGTCATCTTATATCATTGTCATTGTATCAATCTAGCTTTAAAGAAGTTATTGTTTCCACTAGTTTTGCCTAGAAATTGCACCAAACCAGCAATAGAGAATTGTTTTCAAATATTGGGAAATGACCAAATTAGATGTGTATTTGTCTTGTGTTTAAATATTGTTTCATACCTCAGAATTCTTATAGTAGGTTATCTTGATCCCATTTCAAGTTAAAGTTTAGAAGCAGACTTTACTTCAGACAGGGTGTGTCCCAAAAAGTTGTGCCAAGCAGATGAACTTCATTCTCAAAAGCCTGCAACCTGGGTGTTTCATTTTAGAGGGCTGCTTAATACACCCTTGTGTATAATCTGGTGCAAATGCCATGGTAACCCACCAATGCAAACTAAAGACAATTATTAAAGATTATATACCTCATATATAGATTCCTCTCATCTGATTGGTTAAAAGTAGAGTCATTAAAAAAGCTGGGCCCTTTTTTTCTATCAATATGACGTCATGATTAACTGTGCCCGGGGCATGGCAATCGACTGTGCCCGGAAAATAATAGGACAGTTTCAACACTGTGTTCATAGATCTCGTGTGTGTGCGAGTCCCCCTGTACGATAAGCGTTGTAAATAGCTTGTAGGCCTTGTCAGTTCGGGAAATCTTTTAACCAATCAGATGAGAAGATCTATATATTTGGTATATAAAACAATATTGACTGCTTAATTTTCGGGGCACAGTTAAAATTATAGGCCCTCGGTGATGTCAAAACCATCACTATGCCCTCAGCTTCGCTTCGGGCATAGTCATGGTTTTGACATCACCTTGGGCCTATAATTTTAACCGTGCCCCTCGTAGCAGTCAATATTTGTACACTGTTTTCACCCATTCCAGTTAGTGATTATCCAGGGGGTGTTTCAAATCAATCCCATACTGTACTGTACTAAACACATGTCAGTATAATTGGAGATAAAGTATCCTAGAAGTTATGAACCACAAGATATTTCATGATCATGCTAAAATTTCCCCAAGTGTACTAATGCTTTGTGGGCTAAAATGAGTGTAGAAGTCAGAGTTTTTATGTGTAAAGAATATGATTTTTGTGGGATCACATGACCTTATTGAGGTGTAATTTCCCAAAATTGTTGCATTGTGGGATTGACTCAAAACCCCTCTGGTGATTGTCAGTCCATCAGATAGTTTCAATTGTGTGCATTGACTAAATGATAGCCTCAGAACCCAAAGGCCATTCTACAAAATTAATACAGCGTCATATTTGAAAAACTTGCATTTTAACAATTTAAGCTGCCAATACACATTCTAAAGGCTTTTCCTGTTGAAATGTGCATTTGTTGGGGGTAATACATGTTTATATTGAACAGATTTTAAGAAAGCAATGTGGATATGTTTATGAAACTTTAGATCCAAGTCAATTGTTAAGGTAGTCAAATTAATAAATGACAAGTGTGATCATGTAAGCTGAGTTCAAAGAAAATGAAGGGAATATTCTAAGATGTTTTTATTGTGCTGTAATCAACATCAGTACTTAGGGACTAACACCCATATCTCAGCTTTGTGCATGCAACATATATTGATTGGACTAGAACCAAGGCAAACTATTCAAATGGAACTTGAATGAACAAATTTGACAGAATTTTCTTGCATAAAAAGTAAAACTCAATGACCAAAAATTTAGCAGTATGATGAACACTTCAGAGTTGTCTGGTCATTTCATGTCTGCATTGAAGTTAGAATTGCTGTTCTCATTTGATACATGTTTTGTTACTTTATGTTATTTTACTATGCAAAATGACCAATTAAAATCATGAAATTGTTTTTCATTTATTGTCTTTATAGTATATAGGCAGATGTGCCATATTGGGTCATTCCATGCCAAATCAACAAATTTGTTGAAAATCTTGGCTGGTCACCCACTCAGAATTTGCTAAAAATCATTTCTAGCATAAATATAAATATAATGAACACATGCAAAAAAAAATAGCACTCAACTCTAAGTGGTTTCTGAAATATGGCCTGTTGAAATTTGACCCAGACCCCCCTTTTTTGCCTTCCTGATTCGTGCTGTTGGATTTCGTGCATTTTTGGAGTCCCATATCTCAAATTTTGAAAGAGATATTGAGCTCAAAATTGTTACCTAGGGTAACTTTCACCCAATAAAACAGAATCTGGCCATAAGAAAATATCAGACTCCCAAAACATGTTTTCATTTCAGAATTTTTTTTTAAAAATTTTCAGGCCCCCTCGTTTTCAAACTGGTTGAATATGTTGTATAGGCATATATCTTCATTCTCAAACAAGGGTGAATCAGTCAAACCTATAATAATATGATGGCTGGGCCCCAAATATGGGTCCACAGAAAAAAACCCTGAAAATCATGAAAATATCGGTTGACCTTTGACCCTGTGGGCAAATACTGACAAACATAAAACTCAAACCATCAGTGTATAAAGACCAGATCTACATATGTGTCAAATATCAGCTTTTTAACTCTACTGCTTCATGGTTAAATTGGATTGCAAAGTTAGGGTATTTTGTTCAAATTTCACCCATTTTGACATGCCTATAGGTTTCGTATACATTTTCCTGATTTTCAGAGTAACACAAATTGTGAATGAGAAGCACTGCAACCATGAAACTTATGGGTCTTAGTTAACCTATTATGCAGAATCTGAAAATGTGATCAGTTTTGACATATCTGATTTAAGAGTTACTGATACAGTGGCTTTGGTCTCAAATTAACATAATTTGGTCATGCCTGTACTTTTAACTTTTCATTTTTGAATGTTAATACATGTACACACACGGTAGCTCCTACCACTGACACTGGCCAATCTTATAGAGATCAGATTTAACATGCATCTTGTTAATAGGAACCCAAGTGACTCAAATTTGCTTGTATTGAAAAGAATTTTACTTTTCTGAAGAAACAAGTATAATCTGTGCACACATCGCACTCAGATGCATGCATCAGAAGATTAAATTAATATGGCATTATGGAATTGTAAAATGTTGAAGCTTGGGATCAAACAATGCTGTATCTTAATTGATTTTAGAAGCTAATGGCCAAACTGCCATAACAATTAAACACATTAAAGGTGTAATGAGAGATTTCATATATCATATGTCCTTAAAAAATAAAAGCTCCAATTTTTGCACTGATGTAAAGCTATTCATAACAAATCCCCATTTGAAAGGATTAAGCTGAGATTCATTTCTTTGGTAAAAAAATTGTGAATTTTCTAATTTACTATTGGAGCAATAAGTTCAGTCTGTTTTATAATATTGAATAAACAAATCAAAATCACCATTTGTTTTCACTTTAGATAAGAAATCTATTGGTCGTCTTATCAACAAATGAAATCAGTAAATGACACCATACATGGATGCCTCAAAATCTCTTTGTCCGTATTCGACTTAATTTGCACTTTACCTATACCCCTCATATACTCTTATCACATAATTACAATCTGCATTTAAAGGCAATATCAGTGATTCAACCAAAAGATTCAAAACATTTGAAATATGCATAAATAGCTTATAATTGAACAAGTCTGTAAAATTCTTAAGTTATTTTTGTCACTGAAAACTTAACATAAAAGGAAGAAAACAGTACTAGTGATCAAAGATAGGAATCTCCATTCAATTATGTGTTGTAGAAGGTGTCCGTACGGACAGTAATGACTAAAATGTACGATATTTTTTCCTTATTTGGTTGCTTTCGATCTTAGCACTTGTAGGGTATGTTAGGATACTTGTTACATAAATGCAAAAATCTGATTTTTGATCATTTTTTTTTTGATTTTCTGATTTGCCTTTAAGCAAGTTTCAGTGGTAGGGGTTGATGAGTGTGCACATGTATTAGGGGCATTTTGTGATCCACAACCTCGTCCCCCGACTTACCTAAAAAAAGTTGAGATTTTAATATCACCTCAACTGTTAGACTTAGTATTAGCAATCCATGTGTACCTAATCGTACGTGCAAATTAGGTAATATCTGTAAGAAATTCATGATTTTGTATTTTCTGTCCATAAACGGACAAATTACAGCACAGTGGCCTATGGGACCACTTTAGAGCTACTGTAACAGTAACCATTAAATCTGATATGTCAAAACTGATCACATTTTTTAGATTCTGCATAAAAAGGTAACTAAAACCCATAAGTTTCATGGTTGCAGTGCTTTTCATTCACAATTTCATTTACTCTGAAAATCAGGAAAACGCATGCGAAGCCTATAGGCATGTCAAAATGGGTGAAATTTGTCAAGAGGATAACAAAAAGCACCAAGAATGAAGAAGCTGTAACAACAGTAGGGTGTAAACAGTGGGCATGGTTGTTACATGGAAGAATTATGTAAAGTGATCATTAAATTTAACGGGGGGGGGGGGGGGGTTTAACATGTACACAAGCACAGGTAACCACCCGAGTTACAAGGGGTTCGGCGGTTGAGCCTATCTGCGACCAGATCTGTTCAAATGGATAACCTGTCGGACAAGAACAAATTCAAATTAGACCCCTCAGAGACCCGGGGCCAAGCAACATTACCATTGGAATTTTAACCTGGGATTTTACACTCAATTTTGAGCCATTTTATGGACTTTTTATTGTTTTGAGCAGAAAAAATAATTTTAACAGATTAATTGCTGATTTTGTACTCTACCTGAAACAAAGTAAAATTTGATACCCTATGTGAGACTGACAGAGACCTAGGTTGAATTTGATACCCTATATTGCAAGTCTCAAGACCTACTCAGGTCTCACATTTTTTGTAACACGGATGGTTACCCGACCAGAATACCCAGTTACCCCCTTCGGGTTTATACCTAGTTTCATGAAAATCTATCAGAACTCAAGCATCAGCATTTTAGTGCAGTATGGTGTATATCCCAAAGGATTTTCATGCTAAAATTTATTTTGTTGCTGTTTGAGTTTAAATAGGCCCTAGACTGGAGCAGCAGTCTGAAAATTTGAACCCATCATTTTTGACAGTGTTCCTATTGGATAAAAAAACCCATGAAAATCAATTTTAACATAAAATCATTATGGGAACTTTTCATTGACATATACCAAACCACACTATTTGGAAGATATGAATAGATAAACACACAAACATGCTTGCAGTACACTGTAAGAACCAAATGTGAACACAGAACCAAGTATACATGTAGGTCAACTTTGCCTGGTTTATTTAATTTTCTTAACAATCAAAATACATTCTACTATGAAAAGAACATTACCAAAAGTTCAGCCATTTGTACAATCCATCTGCAGTTTCAAAATACTAGCTGGACACTATAATTGTTGGTTGATTTGCATGTGTTTAAGAAATGGATTGTATGTTTATATGTAACAAGTATGTGATTGAGGGATTATGGCACCTAATTAGTGAAACAAATTTTTATGCGTACAGTGACTTTAACAAAATACTAATTCCATTCTTCCATTCCTAAATGGATAATGGCTATGGTTAACAAAGGAGCTATTTTTCAGTGCAGAAAGGAAGGTGGGGTATCATCAAAACAAACTAGATACCAGTAGTCTAGCAGAGTATATGGGTTCCCATGCACCTCCTTAAAACTAAATTCTAACATGATTTAAGATAGTCTTAACTTTTTTATGGCTGCTGTTATCATAGACTATCTAGTCATGACGAGTTGTGTGTAGTGAAAGTGCCATTTAAGCCAAGATACACAGACTGCTTCTGCTCTCTAACTTTACAGCTGCAAAGTGGCTTAAATATTCATTATTTGCAATAAACGTTATATTGTAGGCATTCTTGAGAGTCTTCTGCATCATGTGATAACCATTTTTCCAGATTTAAAATTCACCTTATGAAATTTTCAGGTGAAACTTACCCTTGTTGGGTCTACATTGGGCTGCCAAATTTGGCAGCCTGTGTACATGTTGATATGAACTTTTTTGTGAACAAATTGTAGCATCGGTTACAAATTGGTAAGATAATTATTCTACAGACTCTAGAGATGCTATGTGTCAAAAGAAAATTATTTTTTCTTTTTATTTAGGAAATATACATCTCAAAACATCTCAAACCTTAAATGGCATTGGAACTCCACAGAACAGTTGTAACTTATGGCACCAAAGATTATGTCCAAATTTTAAAAGATGATGCCATAAGTTACAATTATTGGAACTAGGTCTTCCACCTCTAATTATATAAACATGATGAAGTTGATACCATAGGCTATATGGAGTTGAAAGTAATTTAACTAGTTGATAATAATAGTACAAGGATGATGTAGAATTGCAATCACAGGATACTGACTTGATGGGAGGTCAGTGATGGATTGAGATAGAGCACATGGGCCAAAATGCAATGGGAGCAAAATGTAGGTAAAGACAGAAAATGAGCAATGTCATGTCAATGGATTATGTAATGTTGAGTAAGGGGCAATGGCAGGAAGCAGTATGTAATCAGGGGCGGACCCAGGATTTGAAAAACGTCAAAATTACCGGGGGCTGAAAGGCTAAACTTGTCCAAAAAAGGTCCAAAATGGGCTGATTTTGCAAGATTTTGCAGAAATACAATTATGACCCTCTAATAGCACTCTTGGCACTGTTTTAAATGCAGTTTCATGAGTAGTTAGGTTTTGACCGGTTTTAACCGCTTTCCGGTCAAAATACCTTTTGACCGCCTGAGAGATCAACCCTGTGCCAAGGGTAACATTTCCTTGTTTGCAAAAAAAAATGTGAACACATAAAAATTATTTATAGTAGAAAATACTATTGTTTAAAATATAACATACGGTACATGTACCAACCTCCCACCCTTCAAAATTTTCTACATGGCAATTATTTTGGAAACAATGATAGAGTACAAAAATATATATAAATACAGCAATCTTAATGCACCACAGAAACTTTACTTAAGGGGGGACATGGCGTCGTCTTCATACAATATTATGATTATTGCAATCACAGCACAGTTTCTTTGAATACAAGCAAGTGATATACCAAAATGTTCGGTATGATGAGCCTTTTTCAAATATATTTGTCTCGGATCATATCGACCTTCGGTATGCTAATTAGCAGGGGTCAAAGGTCACGGCACCAAGAAAATCAGAAATTCAAAATAACAATTTTGCCCCCCCCCATTTATCTCAAAAATAGAAAGTTATTTGAACATAGTTTGTTTCTTAAACAATTACTATGGCCACGATCTGTGATCCTATGAGAGCGTTTACCAAAATTATATTCTGTGTTGCCATGGCAACCGTTCAAACTTCTCTCGCCATTTTTGCTGCTGGTGGCATACAAAAATCAATGTAACTCAAAAACAAATCGTAGTATGTACACTAAACTAGTTTTGTGCCAAATTTGAAGTCAATAGGTCAAACCGTTTTTGAGATAAGTGGTGGGGGGTCCCCAATTTTGCGACCTTCGAAAAATGGCAAAAAAAGATAGAGGCCAATAAAGTCCAGAAGCGTTTAATTGTTAATTAATCAATTATTAAATCAATTATTGCAATTTTGTTTTTTAATTCTAAATTTATCAATATTCATAATACTATTTTTTTTATTTAAAAACAAAACTGTAAATGGTCACTTTTAACCCAAAATTAATTTTTGTAATTCTCTTAAATATTACTGCTTGAAAAACAATGAAAACAAAGTAAATGTAGCTGCTTGAAAAACAATATGAAACATAAGAAATCATCTTTCTCTGTGTAATGCTGTACACTCCGATCAACCATAACATTTGAACGAAATGTCCGATTTTCACCAAATCAAAAAGTAAAATACTCCTGAAAGTTGTGAGAATTCCAGAAATTTAGAAAACTACAATTTGATCTCTCAAAAGCAAACTGACACCATATCCCCCCTTAAAGAGACATGAGGACATTTCCAGAAAGCACTCCCAAATTTTTTTCAAACCGGGATCACTTTAGATCACTCCTGAAGTGAATAAGCCGAATATGCCGTCTTTATGTAATAAGATGATGATCGAGTATTTTCTGTCGTGCACGACAGAAAATCAAAGCACGGTTTTCTATGGGGACGATTACGATAGCGTGCACGTTCAAAACAAAGTTTGCGGTTTTCTTTTGTACTTGTTTGTCCAATACACCTTCAAAGTGGTCTACAACCGATCAAGTGCAATTTATGAGAAAAAAATCTATCACTTTAAGGCAATTAATAATCAATGACAGTAGGTGGCAGTCAATTGACCAAATTCAATTATTTCTTGCTACCAATGGTATTTCTTTTATATCATCTAGTCAGTGGTTAAATATTCAGTACTTGCACATATTGCATGCACATATTTATTACATTAATATTTTAAGCAGATTTCTAATTCCCCTGAAGATGATAAATATGTTGACCAATAAATGAGGGACTTCATGATTTTTACCCTTAATATATACAATACCCTTAAAAAAGCTAATTTCCAAAGAGCAATCTTTAAAGTGTGGTAAAATATGATTTCATTTAATATGCGAGTTCGATAATTCAGGCACTATTGTTGTTCATATCCCGATTGACCTCCATGACCCATAAAATTCAAGGATTCTGGGATGGGAGATTGGTCCCAAACAGGTCATCCGATTATGTGGTCAAAGTGTAGAGCAATGATACTAAGTGACCTCTGAATGACATTTGACCTTAAATGCTTGTAAATCCTGGCCCAGTCTATAGTCGGGGACAGAATAAGGCGACCAATTGCGTGTCTAACGTAATTTGACGGTGCAAACAAATGTCGGCCGTGAAGAATAATCTGTGAACATTTAAAGCTTATTGAAACAGAAAGTTTACTTACGTGAATTATTGTGTCCGTGCGTCGAAAACCTGACTAAAATTGGGCATGTTTTGACATTTTAAATCATATTTTGTTCGAACATGCCCCGCCCATACTACACATTCAAACCAATCATAGTCCGCGCCTTGCTGATTGACAAACCTTGACATACGCGCAATTGGTCGGCTAATTCTGTCCCTGACTATAGTCAAAATCCAGCCCTACTTATTACATATTCTTTAACTTTTGTAAGCACCATAAGCATCTTGTGAATGAGGCAAGATAACTATTTTCTGTTATGTAACCATGTGCCATGAACCATGTGCCCTTAATTATATTATCATTTATAATGTACATTTACTGTGCATGATGTTTTATATCTTGTACTACAAGATATAAAGCATCATGCACAGTGCAGTCAGACAGCAGGTCACGCTTTGTGCCTGCAAAGGTCATGATTTCTTAGCGCGCAATTCCCAAGCTATGTGTCAGTGCCAAATCTTTGCGAAGTTTTCCGAAATGAAAGCTTAAATTTAAACCATTTTAAGTGGACCTGGTACAAATATTAGAAGCGCTAAATGAGTCCAGAAATAAATCTGTAGTTTTTTCTTTGCTTAGCATATCAGAAAATTTATATTCCTTAAATAATTAAACAGTTGTTTTAAAACTGTATTCAATTTTAATATGTCGCGTAGTTTCCCCAAACAAACTGTGGACCTGACCGTTTCCGACTGATTCTGGCAAACTGAACATTGGCAAACTGCTGATAAGATATGTGGCTTCCTATGTGCCAAAAATAATTGGTGTCCAATGCTTTCTCATGGTACCAAAATGATGTAAAACTATACCAAATATAGTGTTACTTCAGCATTTTATGAGATCAGGTTTTATTGTATTTCCATATACCAAGAGTCAATCCGATGTGTTCATTTCACCCGCTGTGGGAAGAGCTGGGAAATACACGCACGATTGGTTCCACGGCCTTGCCTATAACAATGGCAATATTGATTGATAACACAGCAATCACACAGAGAAATTGGGCCTAAACATTTGAATTATATTTTTGTGTTATTTTCGTGGATTTGACCGTTTCGAAGGTTCCTGTAATTTAATTTTGATGGATTGGGGAAGAAAATGCTGTAAATTTTGAAAACTGAAAAAATCAGACCTGTCCGTTTCCAATAGCATATTTGTGGCAGGTTTATAGCCCGACTTTGCATCTAAAATCTGTATTATTTGATATGTTTAAAAAATTACAATTTTACATTTAATATCAACCATCACCGACTTTATCATGCTAGTTTAGACATATCTATCCGATTACTCCTATTTCAAACAATTTCAAAGACGGTAACAATGTGAAATCCAACAAAAATGTACCTTGACCTAATCTATTTTACACTTTTTTCATAGCGGTCATTCAAAGTCAGTTGAGTTGCTGAAAAGAAAATAAGCAGTATTTGTGTGACCAGCGCTTTGACTGAGTGTAGATTTAATCCATAATGTGTTCCAGGACCATATATGAATGGATCACATTTTGCTGATGGAATCAGTTATAAGCTACCTAATATAGGCAAGTTTTTTGTCAATGCTTAAAAATAGTATAAATTCTCACATACTCTGATATATTAATTCCTATCTCCTCACTTCAAACTACATATATAAAAGAATAAATTACTGTTAAAACATCTCTTTCTATTTTCATTTCTGTTTGTACTTCTGTGAAAATCTTTGGTCTTCTGAACTGCAATTAACATTAAATAAAATACTAGTGTTCTGCCAGTCAACTTGACACTTGAATTTGCTGATGTAGTGCATGTTAGTAACCATTGGTTACTGGTTCAAGCCTTCGCTCATGCACCCATTCCGAATTATGATATTCCATAGGAGTTGTGCTGTGATCAATGTGATCAGTAGCTCCTACTAAAGTTAGCGTGAGCCAGTTGACCTGGCAACAGTCTTAGTCTAACGTGCTCTACATCAGCTAATTTCAAGTGTGTTTTTGACTTAACTGGGTTTTGTCATTTTTTCACCAGTATATAGAGTGACATGACTCAACCTGATAAACAGCAAATAGGGGAAAAGTGGGCTTGACTCAACTGAAGTAGTGACGCATTACATAGTTAATACATTACAATATTATTACATTACATTATTATGCATATTATTATTGAAAAATTTAAAAGAGACAGGAACAGCAGTCCCAAATAGGTCGTCCAATTATTTGGTCAAGGAATAAGCAATATAATGACCCTAAGTACCTGCAAGAGACCTCTGACCTTCCCACCAAGTGTGAACTTCATCCATATACTAGAGGAATATCAGGGGCAGATCCAGGATTTGAAAAACATTAAAATTACCGGGGGGCTGAAAGGCTAAACTTGTCCAAAATGGGCTGATTTTGCAGAATTACCGGGAGGCGCACGCCCCACTGCCCCCTCCCTGGATCCGCGCCTGCATATAATGACCCTAAGTGACCCCTGAATGACTCTTGACCTCTTCATCTGTTACCCCACATAAGACGCCTTGTCTCAATATATAAGCATACCAAGTATGAACTTGATCCATCACTGCACAAAATGTAAGAGCAAGTTGAAAAAGTGTCAACCAAAAGGTGTATACTAAATGTTTGACACACAGACAGACAAGTTAAAGGGGCATTTCGTGATCCACAACCTCGTCCCCCCGATTTACCTCGAAAAAGTTGAGATTTTTATATCATCTGAACCGTTAGCCTTAGTAATCCATGTGTACCAAATCTTACAAGCATATTCGGTCGTATCTGTAAGAAATTGCAGTTCTGTATTTTCTGTCCGTAAACGGACAAAAATTACAGCACAGTGGCAAATGGGACTGTGAGAAACAAGCATTTGCTCATGACACAAAACCGCAAGCTCGGGATCAACTCAAATTTTGTCTATCAGCGTTCTCAAGGAGCATGCATAAACACAGAAGGTGCTGGAATCATGAAATGCACCTTTAATGCAGGTATACTTGTGTGAATTTTCTTTTGTTAAATAGACACACAAGTCATGACGGAATAAAGCAATACATAAGAAATGCAGTCACACAAGTATACCTCAGTTAGCACACACGTACACACAGACACGGGGATCATGTCGACATAAGGTCTTTCCGATTGCATCAGACGACCTAAAAAACAGGAAACAACATTGCTATTCACTTTTTTATGGAATTGATTTTGTGGTTGGTTATAAAATAATGTGTTTAAATTATTTTTGAAAAAAAAATACAAGTTTGTTGACTTCATTAAATATTGAACCTTGTAAGAACCTTGTACTAAACTCGCATTTGATCATTTGCCAAGTAGATACATTAACAGCCTACTAACTACTAAACAGTTTCATGAATTTTGGCCCCAATTATCATTATTAATAACCCCCACGTTTGTAGCAAAATCTGCACTAGAATGCATTTTAGTAGTCCAATATTAATAGTGAAACAACTGAAACATGGATTACGGGCACATAAAATTCTGTATTATTGCTTAAAAGAGATTTGGGCACTGAACTTTTTATCCAAAATTTTCAGGTATTTTTTGTGTTTCATTTCCTGAGGATTTTAGCTGATATTGTGGCCTTCATCTTCTGACCAAAATATACTTCTTAACATTCAAGGTATAATATTATTTTACACACAATGATCCCCCCCTTGCAGTATGTATACATCAACTTCAATGTTTACTTTTGTCTTTGTTTTATTTTATTACTATTTTGGTTGTTTTGTTAGTGGTGAAGAGTTTATTAAACTTTTTCCCAAAGTGTTCTGGGCTGTAATTTTCTTTAGAAGGGTGGTCTTTATCGGGATGGCCAGATTTATTTTTGTGAACTCCTCATTGATAACAGCCTAATTTTAAAACCCCTTCCCCACCTCAAGTTGAATCTGAGATTCAATCTGAGGCTATTTCATGGCCAATGTAAGTCTATGAAATCTGAATTGTAAACCAAAAAAAATCTTTGTGTTACCGTTATGATCCTTCATTAAGTTACAGTATGTCAACAAATTATGACCCCAAATATTTGGGACCTTCCAAAGTAAATGTCAGCCCCCTTATTTTCTAAGTAAATCCAAATTTTGATATCACGGAGAACCCTACCATCTGTATAATAAATTTAATAAATATACCAAGTTTAACTCGGCATGATCAAGTGAGGACTATCATAACACAAAATGATGGGGATGTTGTCAGTGGATAAACCTCCTGGAGCATTACACTTAAGAAATGGGTTGGTTGTAGCGTGTCACAGACAGCACCCAGAGCTTGTGCTCCAGGATCACAATGGAGAACAAATAGTTTAGAAAGGAATTGAGGACAATTCTTAGATTGAGGAGATTGGAATTGAGGAGGTTAACATGAGTGAATGCAGATCACTTTATTTGGGTTCCTGGGCCACACTGTCCAAACCTGGACCACAGGCTGAGTAACTAGCTGTCAGATTAATATGTGGCAAGTGTTAATGCTCTAGGAGCTTTACTGTCTGACAACATCTCTACAAGCTGGATGAATGCCCACATAACTTTATTTTGGTTACTGGACTAAAGTTTTTAATTTGTGTTCCATGACAATGTTGCCTTAGCTTGGACCAAACGTTGCAGTCACTATCTCTCAGTTGTCAGCAATGGTGGCATTACTGTCCGATAATAAGGCTTTTCACACTGAGCCGGTGATCGATCGACTTTTGCGATCGATCGCTATATGTAGACTTCAAACCAGCCACCAAATTCATTATAATA
>JAMKCH010084940.1:0-68000 GCA_023653785.1 Ophioderma brevispina | reverse complement strand
CTAGTCATGGTTCAATCCAATCGCGGCTCTCTCCCAAAAATTTCTCGAACTGCTCTATAGAGATCGACATATGATTTATTTTACGGTATTAGCACTATCGAGATTTCTCCATTTTGAGTCACAAATTAAACAGCAAAATTGCCCAGCGGTGAAATGTAAACACGCAAATATCAAGCAGAAGATATGACCGCGATCGATGCAGTGCCAAAGGTCGGGTTGCTGATCAGGTCAGATCAAACACCGTGAGGCACGGACGATGCAAGATACCAATGCAGGGGAAAAAGTTCCCATAAAAACTGACTATTTCCCCGTGATGGGGGAAATAGTTGGGTTTTTTGGGGGAACTTTTTTCCCTCCTGTGGAATTTTGGGGAACTAGTCTCAAATATATTATGACCTGTGATATAGTATCCACCAATCAAATGACAGAAATATTTTCATGTGTTATATCAGTTAGTGTCACTGCACTGTCAGTGATTTGCTTAATCAGAAAAGGTATCCTTAGAACATACCCTGCAAGTGATAAGACCAAAAGCAACCTAATATACATGTAGTGTCTTACCGAATCATGCTACAAACGTGGAGGTGATTTTGTGTAGAGCAGGTATAGGAAACTGGTTGTACGCATGTAAATTAATGAGATTGCTATTGTAGTTTAGTAAAGTGTATATCTGACAACAACAACACACCTCATGTTTCACCCTAAAAGTAGCTGCTGTTGAATTATAACAGCGATCGGTTCGATACCTGTTATCAGATCGGTTGCATCGTGTTTTACCTTCTTCATTGTCGCATTTGTAAACCTCCACATAAAGCTGTGTGCTTTAGAATATACAGGTTATGTATCTCTGCCGTGTTGTCCAAGTTTATCCTTTCTGGAAATGTCAAAGGTTATGTGAATGTGTCAAAGGTCATGTGTGATTATTCCATTTTGTGGATATGAGGGTAGTTCGAAATCGCATTTTGTTCATGTTGTTTCCGTTATGATTGAAATGAAATTTTGATCCAAATCTTACCATAACTCAGTTGGTATTGAAAATTAATCTGAATCGGCTTCCGATCGGGCCGATCAGTTCATCAAATGATCAGCGATCGGTGGTTTCATCCATCCATCCCTAATGGTGGATGATGGTCAGAATAATATAGCATGTGAAGTAAAAGTAATGCAAAGTTGTTATCATATGCTGGTTTGTTCCATCTAAGCCATTTGGTTTTTGAGCGTACCAGAAACAAAAAATTATATGACTACCTTGTGGCTATATGCCAAGCTGCTGTAACTTAAGGTCATTCCTTTTTGTGGGCTGCCAGCATAGCTGGCAGGACCACTTTAATCGCAATCCGTTGTGCATGGGGGGGTTGTATGTAAATATGTGTATGTGGGCCTTTTCACAGTATAAACCAACACCAAACGATCACGTATGTCAAACAATTTTAAGCCTGGAAAAAGCAATTATGATTCTTTGATTTTGAAAATGTTAACACTGGCATTCCATTTTACTTGTAATAGAAGATGATAGTTGTGTAAACTTCAACACTCTAAGCGAAACTTTTAAAATTGGCCTGCAGCAAGTCTATGGAAAAAGTAACGGTCGAATTTTGACATACCTTTGTTCAACCGTTATTGTACAATTTCAAAGTTGAGACTCAAATGTTAGTATATGTACACTTTACATTTTTCTTAATCTATGAATTTCTAGATTGAGTACAAACTTTCAAACCAAAAAATGACAGACCTGGTTGATATATTACCTGAACTTAGATTCCACATGATTAAACGACGTTGAAACATTGAAACCACTGTCAAACATATGCTTTCAATGTGAAACTGAAAGAGTTTGGTTTTGCATTTATAGATATGACTTTACCCTTAATTTCTTACTGCAAATATTTTAACATGTTGTTGCCCTGTAACTTGTACTTAACAATGTTTAAACTAAAGTTTGTAAAGGCCTTAAAAATTGGACATAAATTTGCAACTGTTACACTTAAAGTTTCAAGAAAAATGTTTGACATCCATGTTAACAATCGTATCACAAAAAACGGCTGGTTTGTTGTAGATTCTTTCCAGATGATTTAACTCATTCTTTTGGTTTTGAGCGGTTCTGACCAGTTATCTTGTATTATAGCCATTTAATCCGGGTTGTTTTTTTACCGATCCTAGTTACTTTGAGAAAGTGATGATCAATAATAGTCTTGTGGCATAGTGTGCTTCTGACAAGGGCAAATATTGGTCATTTCTGACATATAAATGGTTTTAAAACCAAAACAAAATATCCTAACAGGCTAAAAAATTCAGGCCTATCTCTCCTGATAATAATTTAGTTCCTTTATAAAAATTACAAGCAAGTGCTTCAAATACCATTCACAAAATCAAAGATGAAAATTAAACACACTCAGGGTGTTGGTTTTACTGTGAAAAGGCCCATGTATGTGTCAGTCTCAATTGAAAAGTTGAAGTTCAATTGGAACCAAACTTGAGTCATAGGTGCAACATGGGATCCTTCATATGTTGATGAGGTCAAAGGTTGTGCCAAGGTCAAAGGTCATGTGAGGTCAAGTTGAAAAATAGGCTAAAATGTAAAATGCATTGGTACTATAATCAAATGTGTACACAGTATCCCAACCCAGCAGAATGAGCCACATATGGCTAAATTATGTCTAGTCACTTCCTAAACTTGCTTAGGCAGAAGTCTGTCAGCTGTTCTGAAAATGAAGAAACATTTAATAACCAATATTTTACTTGTTTTCTTTTTTAAAATAGAGAAGTAGAAGAGGTACCCATGGTGGAGATGAATCAGGACGTGGCAAGAGTGGTCAAATTTCAAGAGGAACAAGGACTTAATTTGGACACGAAGGTGGACAAACACCTTTATACTGGGCTATTCCAAAATATCCATTCAATGTTGGACAACAGTAAGTTCTCCAAAATGGAGAACAATTAATGTGATCAACTTCTCTGTGGAAACTGAGTATGAAGAAATAATTCATTGTTTATTAGGTGGGTGGACGAGTGGGTGGAGAGCGGGGTGGTAGTTAAAAAAATTGTGTTAAGTGTAAAATGTTAACCCTAAAGGGATTCATTCATGTAATTCAAGATATGTAGAGGTTTTCGATGGGACATGATAGAATGAGCCAATAGCTAGTCGCATGTAATCAGCAGATGTAGGGTCAAAGGAATAAATCTAGGGATTATTTGGGGTCAGTTTTCCCCACATGTTGACCAATGTTACACGATTGGTCAATTGTATCAAATCAACTACTGGTAGACTAATCCCAGCAGATATACTTTAAAGTGTTGACATGTAATTTCAAGGCTGTTCTTATGATTTGGAAAATATATCCATTTTTATTTCACAAAAAAAGCTGTGTGATCATCTCATTTCGGTGAGGAAATAAGTGGTTGATTTGTTGAGCAATTCAGCACCTTAATAAAATTTCCACCATGAAGAGACAGCATTGAACTAATACTATAGTGGTAGATTTTATATGTTAAAAGAAAACCTCTTCCACAATAAAGTATTGAGATTGCTGAACTTTGTTTCTGCTGGGCCTACCAAGAAGTCACTTCATAATTTTGCCCACATTTTGTGTTTGCAAAAATTGCCAGAAGGCACATAGGGATACTCTGGTTGTATGTCTGTGGTCAAAAATGTTAACCATTAATATAGTGCACCCCACCCCCCCCCCCCTTGCCGTATGAGTTCCGGAAGGGATACGGTGATGTAACTCGGGTGGAATGACCTTGGGGACCTTGGTGACCTCGTGTGGACCTTGCACCATTCACAAACTGGCGACGGCGACGACACTAGGTCCTTGGACCGCAATGTATTTGTGTCCTACGCAGGGTATTACTTTGAGGTACTGTACGTCGGCTTTCTGACAAAAACAAAGCACCAGCAGATTGCATGTAGTGCAGTTCGGTGCACAGAGATGGGCAGGTATCCCTGTTTGACAAAGATTGAGTAGGGTAAAGTCATAGTTAATCATTCAACAATTCGAGATGAAAGTTTAACACACTCAGGGTGTTAGTTTACTGTGAAAAGGCCCTATGTATGTGATCAGTCTCCCCAATTGAAAAGTTGAAGTTCAAGTGGAACAAGAACTTGACGTCATAGGTGCAACATGGGATCCTTCTATGTGATGATGTCAAGGTCGTGCCAAGGTCAAAGGTCATGAGGTCAGTGAAATGAAGAGGCTAAAATGTAAAATGCATGGTACTATAATACAAAATGTGTACACAGGTATCCCAACCCAGCAGAATGAGCCACATATGGTAATTATGTCTGAGTCCACTTCCTAAACGTGCTAGGAAGAAGTTGTCAGCTGTTCTGAAAAGAGAAAAATTAATAACCAATATTTTTATTGTGTGTCTTTTAAAATAGGAAGTAGAGAGGGGGGGGGGGGGGGGGGGGGGGGGATGGGGTAAGCGCATGGTGGAGAGAATCAGGAAGTTGGCAAGGAGTGGTCAAATTTCAACAGAGGAAACAAAGGGGGGGGGGGGAGGTCTACTTTGGAACACGAAGGTGGACAAAAACACCTTCTAGCTGGCTATTCCAAAATAGCATTCATGTTGGACACAGTAAGTCTCCAAAAATGGATGAACAAATGAAATGTGATCAACTGCTCTTGATGAAACTGAGTATGAAGAATAATTCAGTTGTTTATTAGGTGGGTGGACGAGGGGTGGTATGAGGGGGTGTGTATTAAATTGTTTTAAGTACAAAATGTTAAACCTCTAAGGATTCATTCAGTATCAATTCTGTAGATGGGTTTTCGATGGGACATGATAGAATGAGCCAATAGCTAGTCGCATGTAATCAGCAGATGTAGGGTCAAAGGCTATATACGGATTATTTGGGGTACATTTTCCCCCACATGTTGACATGTACACGATTTTGGTCGGAATTATCCCGAATATGACATACTGGTAGCTAACAGCAGATATTACTTTAAAGTGTTGACATGTAATTTCAAGGCTGTCTATTGATTGGAAATATATCCCTTTTTATCTCACCAAAAAGCATGTGTGATCATATCATTCGGTGAGAAATAAGTGGTGATTTGGTGAGCAATCGCACCTGATAAAATTTCCACCTGCAGAGAATCCTGCATCTAATTCTTTATGGGTAGATTTTATGAATTTTAAAAAGCAAGTACCCTTCCACCAACAAGTTTATTGGAGATGCTGAACTTTTGTTTCTGCTGGGCCTACCAAGAAGTCACTTCATAAGGTTTTGCCCACATTTTTGTGTTTGCAATAAAATTGCAGAAGGCAACAGTAGCGGCTTACTTCTGGTTTATGTCTGTGGTCAAAAATGTTAAACCCTTAATATATGCATGCCGTATGAGTTCCGTAAGGGCGTACGTTGATGTAACTTGGGGTGGCATGACATGTTGGTGACCTGGGGTGACTAGTGTGGTACCATTTTCCCCATTCACAAACTGGGACGGCAGACGACACTACGGGTCCTTGGACGCACATGTATTTTGTGTCCTAGCGGGTATTACTTTAGAATGTACATGTACGTCGGCTTTCCTGACAAAACAACGCACCATTAGATTGCATGACAGTTTCAGTTCGTGCCAGAGATGCGTGCATGTATCCATGTTTGAGAAAGATTGAGTAGGGTAAGAGTATAGTCCTAATCCTCCAGAGGGTCCATGTAGACACGTCCACATCTGTGGTAGTCATGTGAAGGTAGTATGTTGAGGGGGGGGGGGGGTGGGGGGGGGGTGGGGGGGGGGGGGGGTGGGGGGGTGTGGGGTGGGGGGGGGGGGCGACAATGAACGACTTCCAAAACAATAAATATGAACATACAAAAAAATAAATAGTTAAATTAAATGATTTCATCTAAATTGCACACAAAAAAAAATAAAAAAAAAAAAACAACAAATCAAAAAAAACAAATAAAACAACAAAAAAAACAAAAAAAACAAAAAACAAAAAAAAAAATAAAAAAACAAAGAAAAGCGCTTTAGCGTTTGCCGTGGGTGTTAAATTGCTGGATGTAAGTGTTTATTGCCGATAGATTAAAATCATGCTAATCTGCCCTCTTGCCACTGGTGTTCTAAGAATGGCATAAACAAACCGTAAACAGGCGCAATTTGTCTGTGTAGAGGGGATGGTACAGAAGGTCATCAGTGTTCATAGTTTAGACAAAAAGTGCGGTGTGAAACTACAGACTGTCAAATCTTCCCAGTGAGGTTTGGACAAGTCAAAATTAAATGGTCATCTAGGAGAAGAACCTCTCGGGTCTGTGGATATAATACGAACTGGTAAATGAAAGACTAAAGACTCTCTCTGAGTCAACCAAATTCACAGACCCTTGGAATCTGTTAGATTTTGTCTCAAGTTCCCTCAGAATTTTTAGGGAAACCGTATGTCCGCTACCAACTAGCACACGCAAGTAATTCGTTCTGGTATAGACGGCGTCAATCGTGGCTTTAACTGTTGGTAAAGCGACATTACGCCGACACCAATCATGCGAGGCCCATGGCATAGGCACGACACACATGAAAAACCCTGACAGACCGCCGCAGGAAGATTGTCTTGAACCGCAAAAACCCTCATTGTGTTATCGCAAGCGCGGTTGCATTGCATTCTTTAATTGTATTATTAACATGTATACAATTATACATATACAAATTAAAAAAAACCAATTATATTTTAAAATCGCCGTTGCAGTTTTATAGTTATGTGTCTACTTTTCTTCGCAATTCAAAAGTAACACCAATTTCGTGGAAACTTCTAACCTTGCATTATAGAGAGCGCTCTTTGAAACTAGGACGTTTCTATGGTTTTTGGCGCCGGGGGGAGGGGGGGGGGGGGAAGAGAAGCAAAAAGGGGGAAGAAGGGACGGGGGGGATTAAAGATGGAGAAGGGACACGGCGCAAGTGAGAAAAGGTGGGGGTGAGGGAGCGGAAAAAGGAGGGAAACAAGAAAGGCGGGGAAAAGGATGTGGGGGGCGGTAGGGAACCCCGCGACCGGCGGCCGCGGGCACGTCTGCGAACACGCGCGCTGGGACGGCGCGCCCCAGAGCCGAGCAGCCACGGCCGCGCCTCGCGGCGGCACGCAGGCGCGACCGAGCGCACCAAGCAGCTGCGCAACAAATGGCAGACCGAACCCCCGCCCCGCCGAGCAGCGACCGCGCGCCCCTCCTGCGCGCCCGATGAGCCACAGAAGCGGCGACCGAGGCGCCCCTGCGGCGCCGCGCGAGGCCGAGGCCGGACGACAAAGAGGGAGGGGGTGAGGGGAAAACGTAACGAGAGCGACGAAGAAGGCGAAGACAGAAGATGAAGGGGAGATGAAAGAGTACGCACGAGGAGACCGTAAGGTCAAAGCGCCTGCGAGCAGAAGCGAGGCAAAAGAGCCGAGAGCCACATGAAGAGTAGAAGATCGAAAACGATAAGAAAAGACAAAACGACAAAGAAAAAAGAAATAAAAGATAAATATGGAAAAAGCATGAGCAGGTATCACAGAGATCTAAGAGAGAAAGAGAATAGAAAGAGAGAAAAAGAAAAGAATGAGGAAAGATAGATAAAGTGGCAAAATCAGCGAAGAGCCGGAGCGACGAGGCCTTGCTGGGGGAGCCGGACCTCGCTTTCCGTCTTACACATATTTCGCGCTGTTATCTAATGTTTCTTCAAAAGTAGCCCCTATTCGGTCTTCTTATTTGTTTTTTGTCTCTCTCCTTTGGTGTTCCCTTCCTTTATCTTAATCTAGGGCCGAACTGAGTTCTTATTGTTTGTCTGATCTTCGCTCGGGCCACATCCTTTGACCCCTGGCCTTTGCAACGTGTCCACCTGAATGACTCTCTTGTTTTCTGCCCTATCCTGTTTCTCTCTCCGCACTACATTACATCTTTCACGGATTGAGTTTGTTGTAGGCCCTCCTTTTCCTCTCTCGTACCTATCACTTCTCCGTACATGAAATACTATAGCTTCCCCTCTAGTTCTTCGGGACTCTTCTTTGGAAAGAAGATCCGAACACGTCACAAGCAAAGTTCCATTATGTATTATTGAGCCGCTTATTTCGTCTCAACTATACATCCTAGGACGTTCTCACGCTAACGTTAAAGCTCGCCACCTCTTCGATTTTCCGGCAACTACCGGGTTACATTCTATGTGGCATGTCGGGTTATCGTTTCCGTGTTTTCAGCTCCACATTTTCTGCTGTATTCCAGCCTCTTTTCCCAACTCGTTCATGTTCCCAACTATATGTCATGCTTTTTTTGCAGCCCCCCCCTAGGTTCCTTGTCTATACAGTCGGAATACGTTTCGGGCTTTTCTGCCTCTCTTTCCGCTTCCACTTTAAGTCCATATGGTTACTTTTGAGCTGCTCTTTGTCTGTCCGACTTTGCACTTAGCTAGCCTGGGTGGCGTGCTAAGGGGCTACAGGCGATTCCCTCACGACACTGTAGATATTAGCAACAAGGCGGGAGTCGGAATTTTGTGTATCTGATGATCAAGGGGGCTTCCGGACTTTGCGTTATTTGGAAGAATAGGGGGCTGACCATGAGCTCCCGCCAGAGGCACGCCGTGAGAAATAGTCTCAACCGTCCATGATCTAAGTGTGGTCCGATACTTAAACAGTGGGCGCTTATGGCTTAGCTCATTTCCCCGTAGGATATATGCCGCTAGGTTTGGCATGTTTAGTTGAACTTCAGTGGTGAGGACGTCTTTCGGCTCCCACTGAAAGGTCTCTATGGGGGTTTATTACGTTTGGGTGCTGGATGGCGAAGATTCAAAAATTAGTATGGAATTGCGGAACAACCATTACAATATCTCCCCTGTCTCCTCCCTCTCTCTCCTCACCTTCCTCCCCGGCTGCTCCTACCCCTCCTCCCCCACCCCACCCCGTCACCTCAATCACAACACGACCAGAGGAAAATTACAGGCTTCAACCTCTTATGCCAGATTCTCTACCCTCTCAAATCACCTCTTCTCGGTCTCTCTCCCTTCCTCTTTCCTCTCCCTGTGTCCTCTCTGTCTTCCTCTTCCGTCCTACCCTTCCTCTCTCTCCCCTCACTCTCCCTCGTCTCCCCTCGCCTTTCTCTTCCTCCATCCTCTTCCTCTACCCTTCCTCTCTCCCTCGCCCTTCTCCTCCCCACTCCCCTCGCCTTCTCCCTCTCTCCGTCTCCCTCTCTCTCTCCAGCAGTCGTCCTCCCCTCTTTCCTCTCTATCTTACCCTCCTATTCTCTCCCTCTCTCCTCTCTGGACCACTCTCCCTGTGAAAATACATGCTTCAATGACAAAAAAACGAGATATATACACGCAATGCCAGAAAGACATTCCCTCTCCCCTATCTTATTTCCCCTCCCTTCCCTTCTTCTCGGTTATCTTTCAGACTCTTCTCTTCTCTCCCTCTTCTCTCCATCGCTCGCTCGAGCGCTCCTTTCCCCTCTCTGTCGTCCTCTCCGTTGTTCACTCTATCCTATCATTTACTCTCCTCTACTCCCCGCCTCTCTCTATCCCTTCCGCCTCGTCCCCTCCCTCTCTCCCCTCCTCTACTCCTCTCTCTCCCTCTCTTCTCCTCTCTCTCCTGTCCCCTCCCTCATCTCCCTGGGAAATTAACATGCCTCAAGCTCTTTATGCAAGGAAAATGATGTTTTATATAAACATGGCCAGGGAAACGAATCAGAGTTTTCATATTCTTTTTGAGGCCGTTTCGCAGTCAGAAATAAATGAAGGTTACAAGAAGGACAGTCACAAACTTTCAAAACCAAGTGGTTAATTTATTACTTTCGTATTTTGGTTTGGTTCTTCTTTCTTTGTTGATTTATGAAATGATATTGAGTTTCTTTCAGTAGGCCAGCGCTTACATCCTATGGATATCTAGAAATGGTACGTTCGTCCTAAAGAGGAATATTTGGGCAAATATTCCCCTCCCCCTGGACACCGGCCATCAAACATCAGAAAAAGACCTGAAAGACCCCTCCCCCGGGGGGGACGGTTCAGGCCGCTCTGCGATGGGGATCCTGACCCCGCACAACCGCTGGTGACGCCCTGCCCCTCGCTCGCCTTCGCGCTTTCTGTTTCTCTTTCTGTCTGTCTGTCTCTTTCCGTCTTTCTCTCTCTCCCATTATTTACCAGTCAGTATTTCTTTTCTTTCGTAATTTGATGAGCGGAATCTCCTTTCCCTTGGCATGACCAAGACGAGTAGATTTTTTAAATGGTCCTTTTTCACCATCTCAATATGGGTAGAGTTACCACTGGAGTTTCTGAGACATGATGCAGCAGGACAGTGTTTTAGGCGAGGCAGACGGGGGCGATGGGGGGTGGCTTATGGGTTTAGTAGGTGGTCCTGGGTGGGGGGTGGGGGGGAATGTACATTGCACCAATTGCATTGAAAGTTAAGCTTTACTTGTCGGATGATATTTTTGTGGTAATTGATTCTCTGTCTCGCTCTCTCTTCTTTTGAAAATATGAAGTTTTAGCTTTTCAGTTAACCAGTGTATTTCGTTTAGCTTAGCATGTAGGCTACATCCTATGGTATTGGAAAGGGTTAGGTTGGTACTATTATTTGAAATTAGTGTGGCAAATGAGGTTACTCCCTCCACTCGGCCCATCGAGGAGAAATCCCGCCCCAGCCTACACGACAACCACGCAAGACCACACCAACCCTTCCTCATGTGTTCTTGGGACAGCAAAAGTCCCCAAAAGTCATATTCTCCTACTGTAAAAAATAGAGATAAAAGCCTGCCCAATTGCAGCGAAACCTAAATCAGAACCCCCCCCCAATGAAAAAAAAAGGAAAAACATTTGCTTCGTTTCATTTAATGTACATTTGTACATTTCAACATTTCACAATAAAAAAAACTCAAGTAATTAAACTGAACCATGATATGAACAACGGATACCAGACAAATAACGAGTAATGCAGTCAGAGGCGATGACCTTTGGGAACACTCTATCCAAAACAAGAGCTCTCCAAAACCGCAACGCACAAGTCTCGTGTTTTTGCGTCAGTGTGATTGACGTCAAGCGAGTCTTTGAATAAAGACATTTGGAGGAGCAAACAATGAATGACAGGGAAGTTCCCGGAGTGGTTGAACTGATGGTTGTAGGGGGACACTTCCTAAAGATTCCACAGTCTCGGGGGCGAGGGTTATTTGATGTTTTGTTAAATCAGTGGACAAGCTGGTTCGTATGAGTGCGTATGGGCGGCCATTGGGGTAAAAAAATGTGGCCGCGGCAGTAATAAAGGGACTTCGATGCACAAGGTGCAGGGGAGGGCCCCAGCCTGATTTTTTTAAGGATTTTATTTTTTTTATTGGTTTTGTATATACATTGATGAACTCCTGTGGTGAGTGCAATTCTAAATAAAAAATAAAAAGTTGAGTTTATGTTAAGTGAACATACTGTGCCCTGAATCCGAGGACAGAGCCGAGACTGTGGGCAGTATATCTAGGAGCTGGTACGCTAATTTTGGCTATTGTGTACACCTGTAGGAAGCGGACGTTCTGACATTATTCCCCACAAATAGCAGCGGTTTGAGCTTAGTCCTGATACAAAGGCACTATACAAATGCAAGGAGACCGTAATCCGGAATATAAGCGCTCGGGGATAAGCAGCGAGGGCATAAAAATTGCCGATTAAGATTCAGACCTTAACGTATAAGCCGCACAGTGACGGCCGACTTGAGGATCTGTATAGCATGTACAGTGACAGACCCAATGCTATTCAGGCTTACATGAGGATATTGGGATAGTTCGTTATCTGGTGCACATATACTTTGTTTTATTTTATGAAATATTTTTATAATATATTCAATGAACATGAAAAAGTCAATGGAAACAAGGCAAGAATATGGGCGGATATCCTGTTTCCAACTCTTTCGGTACATGTGTTGTAGGTTCCTTACAACATCCATGTATAAGCTGCTTTGGGTTTATAAGCCGCGGACCTTTGAAGCCTTGAAAATCAACGTATAAGCCGTGGCGAATGTTACAGAAAATAACAGTAGTTGTAGTAAAAATAACATTTCCTATGGCATTAGGTCTAACGGTACTGGTACAATGGAGTCCTCATGGAGGTTTTGAGCAGCAATTGGCAATTTCTTATAGTGCCCTTTGACAGAGTTTGTCACGCACTCAAGGAAGCATGGAGGGGTGCTTGGCACAGTCTAAAAACGACAGGCTACCAAGACAACCCGTAATCCGATACCTTCCAAATCTTTCCCCCCCCCACTGCCCATAGTCTAGAGGAGCTGCAGCATGGCATAGATATGGGTCGCATCAACCCAGAGGAACCTATTGACGGCCACCATTTCATCATGCTGGATGGAATATTTGACATAAGGAAGAAGCTTTATGGTGTCCATCTTACCCATGAGGTAAGAAGAAAGCTATGGCTGGAAAGAAAAATTAAATAGACGTCCAGGGCACGACAATTCATTCACCTGACTGCGATGTACAAGCAGTTGTGCATGGAGCGTATTCCAGAGAGTTCGGGGGTCCCAAAGGAAAAAATATTCTAATTATCAGTTTTGGGCTAATTTCCTCCTTGCTCCACATCCTGGAGGAATGGATTCCTGGATGTGCAGGGTGGTTATATGCCATGGTACTAAATAACAATTTTGGCCTTTTATGTTAAAGTTTATTTCGCGCTCCAAAAGCGCATGGGGATTACTTAATGTTTTCCTTCACTAAAATTAAAACAATATATCTGACCACGAAGAAAGCGTGTGTCCCCACATAAAAGTGGTGCCCATTATGTTAGATAAAAATGAAAAAATGTCAACTCAATTTATTTCCAGAATATCAGTGACACTGGATATACACATAACCTCAACATGCTCAAGCGAACAATGGAGCTAATGAATTCAATAATCTGCCCGGGACACACATTCACATTCTTTCTACATTGGTTATTTTAATGTGCACGAGGTTGAATAGACTTCGAATGTCCTTGCCGCATTGACGTGAGTTCTTTCCTCCGCGATAAAAGAAATCTTCAGATTATACTGTGTGTTCAATTAACTGTGACCATATGATTAATAATTTTTTTCGAAAAGAAACAAAGTGTAAAGGGACCAAATTAATGAAAGAAAAGCCCTGGCAAGGCTGACCTAATTTGTGCTTAACCTAGATCCGCAAGTTATTGTCTTTAAAAACCCGATTTCTATTCAATTACCAAGAAAGGGCAATTGTATTCAGCGACCTACATTTTTAAAAATCATGAGCGAGGTGAGTATGTTGCCCGTTAAGTTATGAACAGATAATACGAGCTCAAACGGCGAAAGTTCAAACAACCTGAATAGATTAAAATCTTTTCACAGTGTAGGCAGTAACAATGGACCTGCATTATACCCTGTTGAGAAGAGATTGAAGTGTGTTAGGAGGTTGATTGTTGAATATATAGCTCTATTGTTGGCTGCTTGAGTTTACGCGTACAATTGGTCACTGACATTTGGGAGTAGTAAATTGGAGTTGACATTTATTCATTTTCGAAATAATGTTGCACTTTGATCATTTTGGGGATTCAATTTCCTGGTGTTAATAATATTTTAAATTTTCGTGAAGGAAGTACAGTGATCCCAGCGCTGGAGCACGAAAAGATCGTTAAAATGCAAGAAAGTTATCCTGGCCTATAGAGATAAAGCTGTAGCCACCTGGTCAATTCAAAATATGCTAATGTCATAGATATCCATAAAGTTTGTTTTGAACCAATTAATACTGAAAAGCCTGAAATGCTCGTCTCTGGTGCCCACTGTCCATTGGCAATCATCAATTTTAATCGTAGTAAACAGGATAATTGGGTGTGTTATGTGCTTGATGACGTCTCAAAACTGATTGTAAATCAGGAGTAGGGCAAATAAAGTGTCTGCCTGGTGATAGTATGTCAGCTGTTGGGGGTAGGGTAGTGGGGTAGTTAAAAAATGTTGCACCAGAACAAAATTACAAACCCTTAGCAAGGACGGCCAGCAATTGGAAGAAGTTGTAGTCGCCTGCTCTGCAGCCGAACGATGATAATGGCAATACGTATCGGTCAGGTCAATCAGAATTAAGCAGGGGCTTGCTGTGATTAGTTGGCACAGTTATTTGTAAAAGCTAGATTGGTGATGGGTTCTTTTTAAAAGAGCGAAGACATCTTGTATGATATATGTATAAGAATATTTTATACTGAAGCTCCTCTCCAGCTCAAGAGTAGTAATTGCCAATGCAAAAATCAAAATTTTGACCACATATCTCAAAAAGGACCATGCCAGAATGTTTAGTTCTTCACAAACAGGCTCTGTTGCATTATAATTTAGTTGTATCAAAATTTTTAATTTTGTGGGACCACTTAGCAATTCGTTATGGTGGGTATGGTTTGTCACTAAAAAATGTAAATTTTTGTGCATTTTTAAAAATTTCACCTTAATTTGAAAG
Organism: Ophioderma brevispina; assembly: GCA_023653785.1. Taxonomy (NCBI): domain Eukaryota; kingdom Metazoa; phylum Echinodermata; class Ophiuroidea; order Amphilepidida; family Ophiodermatidae; genus Ophioderma; species Ophioderma brevispina. Next base: position 53,629 of record JAMKCH010084940.1, on the reverse strand, counting down.
TTGAAGGTTATTGGACACCAAAAATTGAGTCAAAGGTGCAATGGGATCCCTCCATATGTTGTGAGTTCAAAGGTCAATCACATGCCAGGTCAAAGGTCATGTGAGGTCTTGTTGAAATAGCTGGGGGGCCCACAAATTATAGTCTTTGAATATAGTGAGCCTGCAGCGAGACAGCAAAATTCTAGTGTCAATTTTTATTATGGAATTAGGAGAATATTGGATGTAGGTAATTTAGAGGTTGCATAGGTTAAATAATATTGAGGTTATTGATATTAAAATTATTTGTTGCATAGCAACTTTTAGGGCAGTCAAATCTACCTTTTGGACAATTGATACCAGATTAGCTTTAGTACTTACCAAAGCATAAAGCCAATTGGCCAAGAAAATTGTTGTGTAGAATATATCCATGAACAGCTATCTCTATCTCTATATAGAACTCTACATGTTCTTTTCAAACCAATTCTGCCTCCGTAAACTGTGAATATTGAATTGTTTCGTTGGTTTGTTTTTGTGTCAAAGTAGCCCAAAATGTCTTAAAACATGTCACACTGTAATTTCTCACTCTGGACCTTACATGTAGGTTGGCTTGAAGAATTTTGTGTTCACACCAACATTTTGGTCAATAAAATGCCATTCATGTAAATCGGGTGTCAATTCTTTACTTCCCATAATCTCCACCAATAACTTGCATTTAACCCAGTCACATTGACACCAACAAGTTTAAAAATTTCAATCCACATTGTTCGTTAGGGCTTACTTTGTTTTCACCAATTTTTCTCTGTGAATTGACCCTTATCCAAAACATTGAACAAATTGCTTTGGTGTGAACACGCTCTGAGTCAGTAGTCGGTATTTTGTAGTATATGTACTATATCTATTTACCAATATGCTTTGGTGTCTCTTTGTTCCAGGGTGCAGATAATTTTCAGGCACAAGTGAACATTGAAGTACAATACGCATCTGAACTAACCATTGCCACGATAGAACGTCACCGGGGTCTGATCACTTGGGCTACTATGACCCTCAGAGCCTAGAAGCATTGTGCTATCCATTGGTTGTCTTCAATGTGGCAAGCCAATAGAAAGCAGGAGCCTTTCCGCCAAAAAGATCTGTACCATATTACACGGACCAGAGAGCGTGGCGTATCTGGCTGGACCCTGATGAAATCGAAAAAAGGATAAGAGCGCTCTAGCAGAGACATATGGCTATGTTCCTGCCGACTTGCTAATGATGCAAAAGAGAGATGTTGCGAATGAGGAAGGATCCTCGGAAGATTTTCTTTGCGACTTGAAACCAGGCTGGGTTGTCAACTTGAGAGACAAAACTTATTTTGAAACCAACAGATGAAAAGTTGAAGGAATATAAGGGAATACTGCAAATGTGTGAATTCTATGCTTTACAAAATGTGTGGCAGGCCAACAGTTATCCTTGGAGAGGCAATGTGTTTACATCGGGTATGGGAAAATACAAATTTGATGGGAACACATATTACTGGTTGTTTAGCTTGTCAATAACATGTGCAGCAAATGCACACAAAAAACCGCTCGCTATTACAATAACCAAACACCTTTTTTATTGATTACATTAAAGTGATTTCGTGATCCTAGTACATTCTTTAGTGTATGATTCACTAGATATCCTCAAGAAAAGGTTATTTCCAAAATTTCAGTTGATTTCTATGTTGGGTTTGATGATGTATGAGTAAATAGTGTATCGCGCTGCCTTCAATAGGCTAAGTGTCATTTCTGTCCGTTTACGTTACAAAATTGCAATTTCTGCCTTGAGTAGATCGGAATTTGCACGAAGATTGGACACACATACTATACCTGGGCCAATGGTTCAGATGATATAAAATCTCAACCTTGAGGTCAATCGGGGGGACGAGGCTGTGGATCACGAAATGCCCCTCCCATAACTCTTCTGTGTTTGCCAACATAACTCACAACATGCATTGTTAAAATACGATGTATCCAGTAGGGTACTGCGATGGAGATAATGGTCAGGGCAGTTAAAAATGGGACTGGCTAGAGCAGCCACTGGCAGTGCTTTGTACATTGTCGCAATAATTGTAAAATTATTAAGAAAATGATATGCGATATGATTAAGCCTTTGGTTTTGTATATACAGATAACATTGCAAATCAGGAAAGGTATAATAGAAAAATTAAACCCTTTGCATCTATTCTGTAAGAAGGTTACTTTGTATAGGCAGGTGCATATCATTTCAGAACATTAAATATCATTTGTGACATTTTAGTATAGCTTTACTTTTGTGATAGGTCACAATGCTATAATAGTGAACTCTTATGAATGTTACTATCGTCAGGTCAGAATTACTATACCCTACTAGCTATTGAAGGTGGTCAATTGTTTACACATAATTTGGTATTTGAGCTGCTTTGGGGCGTCATGGTGAACCTACTTCCACTGGCCACGATTGTTGTATTATCTGGAAGCTCCAATCACAATGATCATAATGGCTTGCTTTTTTCAATGTGAATAGACATTGGGCCTCTTAAAATTCCAGTTATTGATACCAAACATGGTCGCCAGATTTCTTTCTTCGGCATGGTAAACCTGTACGCAAATTTAAGCCCTCCACTTCTCTATAGTGTCCAAACACAGACATTCTCAAATATATCCAGCTCAGAGATGGGTACACGTCTGCTGCTTCACAATACCGCAAGGTCCTTGACCTGTGCATGGTTGCCATAGTGGGTCAAACAAGAGATGTTCCATGTCTGTGGTGCTGATTCGCACAACCAGCAGTTAATGTCCTGATCTGCTTCCAGGTAGCTCCATTTCTGCAAGGAGACCTAGATTGGCCAATTCTGGTTCGCAATCTATTGAGGCATCACCATTCAGGGGCCCATTAGGAGAGTCAGTGCTCTGCAGTTGGAAGATGCTCACCAGGCAGGTTCAATACCAATGATGTTACTTGGTGATAGGTCAATTCTTTCTTTCCACAAGGAGATTCTCTTAATGCTCATAGAGACTGTTTCAAGAGGTTGGACTTAGCTTAAGAAACTTTCTCTCTGGATTTAAGGCGATTGCAGCTGCAGGATATGTCTTCCCAGGTACACTAGTCATTAGAGTGTACAAATGAGCATGTCTCCTGTACATTACCCAATTCTGAATGGCTTTATTTTTCCGGTAGTACTGAGTAAGATCTGAAGCATTAGATGTAGGCAGTCAGGAAACTTATTTTTTTGGGGGGGCACTAGATTGATAGTTACACTCATCAATACTGTCTGTGTTCACCTCTATGTTGCTTTGACTCAAATGTGTGTATGGGCATTTGTCATGTTCCATATCTACTATGATTTTTCAATATTTTGACATATATTGCCAAAGTGTGGCCATGTTTCATATTTCGCAGACAGCTAATAATTATTGTCTATAGTGGATACTAGCATGCTGCATGTCAACTCATGTACTGCCCATCACGGCACCTATACTTAGTCTCGTCTGAAGTATGAACGTGGCGACGCGCGGGCAGTAGTTGCACCAGTGCCACCTTATCATTTTCGCGCGCTGAAAGTCCATTTCAATTAGACGCCGCAAACTCATACTAGCTATAAGGTTAGAAAGGTAATATAGAGGACTAAAGGTCCGTTCAGACTTCTGCTGCACTGCAGTGCAGTGTGCTGCCGTGCCGATATATTGGATCACTTTTTCGCAACTTGATGCAACCACTGCAATGCCAATTTAATAACTTGTTGCAGTACTGCATTTCTTGGGGTTAGAGATTGCTTTTCAGGCAAATGCATCCACTGCTGCATTGCAGTGGAGGTCAAGCATGAAGTGGACCTTTTAGACATGTATATCTTGAAGCGGACACTGCTGGGAAATTACATGGTGCTGTATAAGTAGTTGCGGTCATATCGATCTGACTCTAGCGGGCTTGATCTCATTGTTAGCCCAGAGGGTGTTTTGAATCAATCCCACAATGCATTGGAATGTGCCTATACTGCACTGTACTAAACAACATGTCAGTACTTAAGTTAGGGATAAAAAGTGTTCAATCAGTTTAAGAACTCAAAACATTTAAATGGCCATGCAAAAAATTCCTAAGTACTAGCACCTTGTGGGCGACGAAGGCGAAAATGAGTGTAAAAGTCAGGGTTTTGTGTGTTAAGATTATGATTTTACTGTGGGATCACTGCACCTTATTGATGTGAATTTCCCAAAACTAGTTGCATTGTGAGATTGACTAATACACCCTCTGGTTTTAGCCTTAAAGACCACTCCAACACTTAGTGAAGTATGCCTTCCAAATTTGGGGTGAGGTGTGTAATGCTCTCAAATTTGATTGGTCACAAGTTGTCTGCCAGTCGTTGTTTGACACCCTGAAGGGGTGCCAAAAGTGCGGGAAGAGGAAGCGCCCGCTACAGAAATGAGCTCAATTGAGGCAAAAAAAGGGTATAAAAATGAAGAAAAAGGAAACGAGGAAAAGGAACCAGAAACCATTTTCAACACTCTAGTTTTTGAGGCAATAAAAAGTATGCCTACTCTAAACTCAGTAATCATCAAGCTACACAACACAGGGTGAGCACATTCAGGATTGAGGTCAACCAAACAGTCCATGGATGGCCATCATTTTGAGGAATCAAGGTAGTGTAGTAGAAGGACAAATAAGCCAGTTTAGTTTTAATATATTTATTCTTCAAAAATGGTTATCTTGAAGGGGTTTGAATAGCCTCCTTAAAATACCAAAAATAGCCTCCACCAAAGCTTATCCGGGGGGCTCTATCTGCCCTGGAATCCCTTCATGTGTGGCCCAAAGGCCCGGGGCCATCTATGTAGGCCCCTGCACCATAGGAAATTTACACTTTGTGGCCCTCCCATCGGAAAATTCTGCACATGATTATGTAATGAAAACAAAACACCAATACGATAGACATTTGGGTATTGTTAAAAATTTCACATGCGGTTTATTCCATTCTACGGAAAGGAGGATTAGGTGGGGTCATTAGGAGGAAATCGTAGGCCAAAAATGCTCCTGGGAAAAAAAAAAAAAAAAGGCTTTTTCACCCCTGACATCACATTATAGGGCACAACCACAAGTTAAAAATTTGGCCATGCTACACAATGGTCCTTGTGTCTGGAAGAGTGTTGTTTTCATTGGACAATAGTGAAAGTCAAAATCCTCAAATTCGGAATAACTTTGGCAAGACGGTTTTACGATGGATTTGACTCAAAGGACTTTTAGAGGGGTTTTAGCCCACATGTTCCTTTGGAAAATGTCGGCAGTTTCCACAGGAGGGGGGTAAAGTTTCTACAGGGGTAAAATTTTAAATAATGGTCAAAATAACGTTTAGTATAGCTCAAATTGTTCGTGTGGTAATAAGGAGTATAAAAGTTCATGGTGACCTGTCTGTAAAATGCCTCTTATGGAGCTACACAGCAAAATTAGGCGAAAGGTCAAATGTTAACGGCAAAGGTCAAGGTCTTATAATGGTTTGATTGAGTTTAAATAACGGATCTTAAAATTTTATAAATTACATTGATTTAAAGATGTTGGGTATATTTGCCCTCTTGGCATCTTCTCGTGGTTACGGAGGGGGAACTTTCCCACACACTTCAATGGGGGACACAATCCATATGCTACAAGTGTAGTATAAACCCTACATAATTTAAATTCATGTATTTTATAAATAATCATTTTGAAAGACTTTTAAACTCAATCACACCAGTATAAGACCTTGACCTTCGCTGAATAAACATTCGACCTTTAGCCTATTTTGCTGTATAGACATCTCCATAACGATGCATTTTTACAGACAAGTAACCATAGACTTTTTTACACCTTGTTACACACAGGAACAATTTGAGCTATACTAAACGTCATTTGGACCGTTATTTAAAATTTACCCCTGTAGAAACTTTACCCCCCTCCTGTGGAAATTGCCGACATTTCCAGAGGGACATGTGGCTAAAAACCTTCTAAAATGTCCTTTGAAGTCAAATCAATCGTCAAACCTTGACTTGCCAACGATTAGTCACAGAATTGAGGATTTTGACTTAACTAAAAGTACCTTAGTATGTTCCTCATGTTATGAATAATATGGTTAATTCTGTATTAGATAAGGATAAAAAGTCCCTAAGTACTGCAAATGATGTATTGCCATATATGTATTCCATAATAACCATACATTGGCAAGACATAATCAATTGTAATACCTCGTGTGTGTACTTCAGACTTTTCTGTATAAAACGGTTATCTTAAAGTCCTCTATTAATGGAAACAACTGTTTAAAAACTGCACTAACTGCACTGGTTAAGTGGACAATCCTTCTGTATACAATCTGCCAATTCTACGTTTATCCATTTAAAGTCTGCTGGCCGTTTAACGAATAAGGGAACCCATATCATTTCAAACAAATCCACTGAAATAAACCCAGACAATTAAAGCTTCACTATTTTACAATTCTGATATTTTGGTCCACTTTTCTCCTGATAAACTATTGGCTGCCATTTTGCGAGTGGGCCAACAATGCACAGGTCAAGGTAAATAAGAAGTTTTAGCCCATGGCGACACTTATCCAATAGCAAGCGTCGATGAAGTGGTTGAATTTGTGATTTTATGTAATATTTATACGGAACATGTCCACGGTTACAAGTTTTCAGGCATGGACTTGCCACCAAATATATGTTCTTCAACAGGGACTTTTTAAACCCTGAACCTGAGCCAGGTTTTATTGTTTTAGTGCATGGAAGCTGAACCATAGCTAACAGCTAGGACTGGCCATTCTTCTGCTTTCCGGATCCTCGCCCTTAACTTTCTAGACTCGCGCCTTCAGGCTGTTTTTAATGAAACTAACCCGATATTGTCTGGTCTTGTCAGCCCACAAAAGTGTGCTGGCAGGAGGTCACTACAGCCCAAAGTTTACGCTAAATCCTTGGTGTGTAAAAGTCCAGGCAAAGGGTTAAACATATACGTAAATAACCAGGAAGTGTGTTAAAAATGCTATTAGAAGCGCCGCGATTGCCATGCTGAGGTCTGACTAGTGTTGTGATTGTTTAAGGCATGGACAACAAAAGATTGGTACCTCTTTGACTTCCGTTTGAATGTTTAGAGCATTAAACAGTCTTATTTGTATGATTACTTAGCACAACTCGCATCTATTCATTTGGTAGATGCCAGGGATCACTTACAATTTTAAAAATAATGGTCTCTTCTCAAAAAACTTCTGTTTTGCTAAACTCTTTTACAGACTATCCTTGGACTGTGTAATAAAGATTCAAATTTTACAGTGTCTCTCACACAAATTTATTTTGGGATCTCTTGGTGCTAAATACTGGTGAGTTGTGAGCTGCGGTCCCCTCAAAAATTCCAGGGTTCAAGTGCAAAGTAAACCCTTAAAAAGACATCATACTAAAGGTTTTGGTTTACTACATTTGCTCAATAAACAAATTAAAGGGAACAAAAACCCCTACATATTCGATCAGCATATGTGTATATACATATATGACGTCAAATAGAAGTAATTTCAGTCTCTCAAACTATTCCCTCTAAAAATAAAGTATGAATTCAGTGTTTATGGGTGTATCCATTTTGACTTTGGATGACGTAGCATGTGCCCACCAAAGAGTGCCGCAAAGTAACCATGCAGGGTACTACATAGGAAGCAAATAATAACATGCAAAAATCTATTCTTAGTGATGAAGGGCGCGGCTGGCTTTTCAAAACATTCCATGTGCATTTCATTGGCAGGGAATCAATTGTTAATAGACAGCGCACATCTGCAATTTGGTGTGTATGGAGCGGATATCTTATCGGTTATAACGTCAGTTCAAATATTTGTAAATCTTCGACTTCCCTTGAAAGGGAATGGTCCAATGAATTGGGCAGAAATATGTTTTCAATCAGGTTTTTAACCACTCTAATCATTGATGGTTATGCTACGAGAGCGGCATGTTCTTATTATCTCTACTAGTCGGGCGTTTTTGATTTGCATTTTTTGACGAAAAGCTCCTGCTAGTGGGAGTCGGACACATGGGGAATCTCGTGTTGGGCTTGATTGTTTAAATTTCATTGACGGGAAGTCAGTTTGGGTAACTTTGGTATCTTTTTGTTCAGTTTTGGACATCATTTGATGCCGCGCTTTTCGTCTTTCTTACTGAATCTATGTTTTATGTTTGCAACCTATTACCAACCAACCAATAACACGGTTCTAGTGGGTTTGTTCCCTCTTCGTGCGAAAATGAAATGGGGATCGTGTTACCATATCTACCAAAGGGCTTACCAGGGACTTACCAGGGACTGAGATCAAACACAAGTGCCAGTTTTCATTTGACTTGATTAAATTTAATGGAACAAACGACCCACATCAACAATTTTTGCCATCCCTTAAGTTTCACAAAATGGAATGGGGGGAAATTGATTGTGGTAATGACGTTAAACTTGAGTTCTAATAATGAGACCATTATTAACATTACTAAATTTTTAAAGTTACTTATGGTTTACAAGAAGAAGGCCAACTTTGGATTTAAAATATAGATATGTTTAAAAATAGTTTGGTTCAAATTATTCCCTCTCCCTGAGGTAAGTGTGACCATGGGGCCACACCATGGTCACACTGGTCAAAACTTTTCAATGTCATTAGTGAAATGGTTTACTTGAAAGATGTATACCAGATGATCCAGAAGGGCCCTTTCAGTTAATGTTAATAACTCGGGGTACCGGTATTTTGCAACCAAGTCGCAAAGATAATGTCAAAAGTACGATGAAGAGACCCAAATTTGCCCCTAAATGTAGTGTAATGCTTGTGTCTTAAAGTGTTTACAAATTAACTTCATGTTTGCAAAGATAGGCCGACCAGATAATGAACCTGTTTTGTGATTTGCAGTTTTTGGCCTTTTTTGAATTTGCCTCCAGGCATTGCTATATGCCAAAAGTGTTTTAGGTTATAATTATTTAGGCCTTGTGTTGACTTTGTTGTCCCACTGACGTTCACCTAAAGGGGGCTTCAGAACGCGCCGGCCTGTTCCAATTTTTTTCGGAAATCTTTTATTATTTTAAAGAGCTCTATCTCATGATGCAGTTTTACAATGTTTTGTGATGGCTCCGTTTTCAAGGTTGTGAGCCTTTAGAGTTGACTTTTACTTCAACTTTTTCATTCAATATTTTTTTTTGAATCTCCATATTGACTTAGTTTCCTCCTGCGGACATTCCTTAAATTGGGGGCTGTCAGACGGCGGAGCCCTGTCAATTTTTTTTTGGGAAAAGCTTTATTTTTTAAAGAGCTCTTATCCTCATGATGGCAGTTTCATAAATTATGTAGGTGGCTCGTTTTCAAGTTAACGAAATTCTTTTCAATTTGACTTTTACTTCAACCTTTTCAATGTCATTCTTTTAAAAAAATCCAAATGGGCTAAGTTTCCTACTTGACACTTTCCTCTAACTTTAATTGGAAGCTTGTTCCAATGATCTATTAAAACTATCCATTTGGCTGTACTCCCTATGGCTGACCTTGGTCAATGCGTCACATAATTTCAAAAATCTCCCCCCTGATTCCACGTAAATCTCCTTGATTCCCAACATGCTTCAATTTTGTCCTCTCTTGCACGTCATTCAGGGGTTCCGTTATGATAACTGGCCGTGGCCCTTTGAGGGCCAGGGTCATTTTGGTGTCAAGGTCTCCAGGGGTCGTTATCGTTGCTTTGATATATGGATTGGAAGTTAGGGTTGGGTGTTTTGTTTTGCCATACAAGTTTTGTGATCTGTTTTTTCCGAGGGGTCATTCGGGGGTCAAAGTCATTCAGGATCGTTTTTGGGTAGCTTGGGCGGGCTTTTACGTCAGGGATATAGTTTTTGATGTGGTGGTAGAGTTTTTCAACCTACATTTTTTTGTTGTCACCATTTTCAATGGGGTCATTTTTGGGTCAAAGTCAGTCTAGGGGCGTTAATCCGGGTAACTGGGCCCTGCTTTGATATAGGATAGAGTTTTTGTATGGTGGTAGTTTTTGCCGTACTAGTTTTTTGGTCAGGTTTTCGAGGGCTTTTGTTGGGGCAACAGCTCTATAGGGGCCATTATTGGTAACTAAACTTTTGGGCCGTGCTTTTTCATACCCCTTTTGGCTGTGAACGTATTGATGGCCAAGGGGGCATTTTGGTGTCAAAGGTCATCCAGGGTGGGCATTATCGTGGTCGTGCTTTGATTTATGGATAAGAGTTTTGGTTGGTGGTAGAGTTTTTGCCATACATTTGTTTGTGATCACAACGTTTTTGAGGGGTCATTGGGGGGTCAAAGGGTCATTCAGGGATCGTTTTTTGGGTGCTTGGGTGGTGGGGGGGCCCGTGCCTTTTTACGTATGGATATGAGTTTTGGATGTGGTGGTAGTGTCATCACCGTAAAACGATGTTTGTGGTCACGTTTTTTTTCGAGGGGCACTTTTGGATTCAAAGGTCATCCCAGGGGGTCGTTATCGGGTACCTTTGCCCTGCTTTTGACGCATGGATATTATTTTTGGTATTTGGTAGAGTTTTTCTCCGTAACGGAGTTTGTTTGTGGTCACGTTTTCGAGGGGTTATTTTGGGGTCAAAAGCTATATAGGGGCCCTTTCTTGGGTACTTGGCCGTGCTTCATACCCTTGGCTTTTGACGTATTGATATGAAGCACCTGGGGCGCTAATTCGGTAAAATACATTCCAGTATATACTCCATATAGTCAGTATGCTCAGCTAGTGGGAATTAGGGGTCATTCAAGATCAAAGGTCAATGGGGTAAACATTGGTGGGTTTGGTGGAATGACATGAAAACTGATGCCCCCAAAAATCTTTAAGGTTAACAGGTCATCCAGGTCAGTCAAGGTCAAAGGGGTCAAATGGGGTAAACTTTAATATCCAGGTGAAACTTGGGGGGCGGGCGATGTTTGAAATGAAAATTTTTAAAGTTCATACAAGGACATCGGGGGGTCATTCAAGGTCAAATGAACCGCAAAAGCCTGAACGAGTCATTAATCCAGGTATCGCAAAACCATGTGATTGCCAAATCCCAGGACCCTAGATAAAATACTATAAAGAAACCACCGGTTCCCAGAACTCTTATGGTAAGCACAGAATGCCCAACGTTAAATGGCCCATAGCCCCTTTGTTGACCCTCCATACCCTACTGACCTTTGACCCCAACATCAAAACATTCTTCCCAAGTTTTAGATAGTGCACCAACTTGCCTCAGAAACCACTCACTGCCCAAGACCCATGGGCTATGTCAAATGACCACCTGTAATTACCCTAACATACCTATGACCCCCACAACTATTCATCCCTAACATCCCAATTGATGGGTGTTCCTTCCTGCATCATTGATGCACTCGTTTTTTTTGTAATCACATTATAGAACTCCCTACGGCAACTGGTTCAAGCAATTTAATCCTACCTATTAGCCAAGTTAGCTTGAGCAAACGCATTGCCGTCTTTATATAACATCTGCATATTATAAGCCTTTCTAAATACACATTGAACTTAATGTTTTTTGAATGTCGCAATTCGCGTCACAAAGAAATCTTAGTTTTACTGTATTCCAATGTAGGACACCTGTATGACTGCAATGTTTCATCAAATCACCCGTCACTCTTTGGTGGGCCCCGCTACGTCCATCCAAGTCAAAAAATGGATACAACACCCTAACTAACGAAATTTACTACTTTTTTTTAAATGGAATATTTTGAGAGACTAAAATTACTCCTATTTGAATGGTCATATATTAATACCATTATGCTGATCCATATTTAAGGGTTTTGTTCCTTTAATCATTCACATGTATAGGAAAAATCGGTGCTTATGTGGGTCAGGTTCACAATCTTTCCAAGATAACTTGGACACAAGCTTTCTCAATGTACAACCTGACAAAAAAAGAAACCCATTTTCACCAGGTATACTTAAAATCCACACCGCCTAGGATTACTTCAATACTCTGAAACATGTCCCATTGACCAAGCAGTTGCAATGCTTACACAACAGTAAAATCACTTACATGTATAAATTGCTGTCTCACTGTCCTGGCCTGTCAATTTTCAGCACGGGACTTCAAAGCATAATGAAAGATGGGATGTCCACTTTACCATCAATAATGTGGTGTGTCCCCATGTGCTTTGGAAGTAATTCTGGCATCTGCTTACGCATGCTGGTTCCCATGGATTTGATGGTGGCCGTCTTTGGGGAATATTGTTCCACTCTTACCTCTCTGAAATTTCGCAGGCCCGTGCATTTTACTCTTGTCAGTTTTGCAACTGCTTGATCAAACAGCTATGTAAGTTAGCCAACATACCTATCCTAATATTATGTGAACCGGCTCTCACAAACCATCCAGAAGTTTGCCAGCACTGTTAAACTCAAGGTCTCTTGAATTTAGAGAAATGTCCCTCGTTTCAAGTGGGTCCCCGCCAGCGATAGAGAATATAAATGCACTTTCAAAAGAAAAGGAATGTGAAAAAATCAATGACCAAAAAGTTAATTGGTGTGGCCATCGAAAATAATCAATATGAAATAACACATTATTTTGTTTTAAGTGCTTGTTTTAAAGTGTTGGTGTCTTAATTTCAGTACTTCACAAAAGAATTCCCTCTTGGACTGTTACTTTAAAATGACACTTTTCAGATTACATTAAAGACCTGTAAAGTAACATGGTGGAATTGTGCTTGGAACATGTCAACTGCCCTTATCCTAAATAACAGCTTAAATGTGATTGTTATTTTGTAAAACTATACTTGTTTTCATTTTCACCTCAAGTTTGTAGCAATGTCACTAGTGTGGCTTTATGTTAACACCCCATATTTACAGTTGTACCCGTGAACTTACATGCGCTAGCCGATGCTACCTTTCCCACTTCCACGACCTTACTGGTAGTATCGGCACCTAGTGTTCCGCCCTCGATCATTTGAGAGGGGAATCCTTGGAATCGCACTGAGTAAGAGGGCACAATAGAAACAACTGTGCATGCAGAAGCCAATAATTAAGAGATCACTTCCCAAACGAGATGAAACCAACAGTATACTCCTTGGTTTGTCAGTGAGTTATCACTTTCCTTCTGCATTGGAGTTGTGAGTGAAGTCAGGCAATTTACGGATTAAAAGCCTGGACCTCGGCATTAGAAAAAAATTTTTTCCCTACTGGTAACCATCCCCACTCAAATGGCGAAAACTACTATCAATCACCAATTTATATTCAGAAACCATAGTTGATGAATCTACATCTAAACTGATGCAATAATGACAACCTGCGAAAGCCATGTATACTAGCTTCAAATAGCACAATGATAGTGTCCTGTATTTGCCAACAACTGGCAACAAGATCTTTGTGCTCTTTGAGCACCTAGAATTTTGGACACTTACATCATTATTTTTAATAGCTAGAGTACCAATATGATTGGGTCAAAAACCTGATTACATACTCAGTCTTTGTTTTTCCATAGGTTATATTTGATAACTGAAAATGCACTGGCACATAACGGTTTCAAGTTTACAGTTAAGCACCATCAAAACAACACCACCAATCAGAATAGTTTTTTAAACAAGCTATTTTGCTATGTGCACAACTACAGGCTGCACAATTTGCTCCCCAGGAATATACTTTTGTACAACCACATTGTGTACATGCGTGTGTTTCCATCATGAAACTTGTCCTCGCATTTCGAGTTGTTTATAATACATGTGTTGTTATGCAAGTCACTGTATGCTTTACTCTCCCTGGGACCTTTGTAGTACGATCTCCTGTGGTTCTATAATTCATTTTTCTCCTCATAAATAACTTCAAAGTTTTTTTAATTACCATTCAATATCAAGAAAGTTTGTTTCTATCATTTGAAAGGTTCTCTGTCTTGCTTGATGGAATGCTTCCTATGTAGGCAGTAATTCAGGCATATGTCATGTCGTACTTGGGTCCAAATTTAGATTAGTCCTTATGATCAACGGATTTTTTGTGTAAGCTTCAATGATGTTTATCAATCTCTTGCCGCCTCTGTCCTATGAATGATAAAGCGAATAGAACTGGCGTGTAAAGTATATATGTTCCTTTTGAATGGTGTTTTAAGAGGAGCATTACTGACAACATAAATATTCTGTTAACTCAATGGTCTCTCAAACCACAAAGAACCCAAGTCTTTAAATTACTACGGACCATCTTTGACTTTTCCACATGAGGAATTAAAGACCTATCAGTGATCACCTAAAAGAGCCAAATATTTGGTATTTCCAGGAAAGATAAGTCTGTAAAGAAATCTCATTAGTTGATTTTTTTTCTCCAACTGAAAAATTGGCAGAAAAAGAAGAAAAAATCAGTGTTCACAGATATGGATCTCCATTCAAGGTGCTTTAGTAAGTGTCCATATTTAGTAATGACCAAATTCTAATTTTTGAAACCTTACTAAGTTGATTTTTATCTTATCATTTGTAGGGTAATGTTAGGATACCTGTCTTGTTCCATCCATGCAATTTTTTTTTTTTTTTTTTGATGTGCCATTTAGCAATCACACCGATAATGCCTTTTAAATGGTCAGACTTAAAACACGGCAGAACATATCAATTGGTAAGACACTTATTCCATTGGAGAACTCTTGTGAAGTGTGAAGCCTCTCCACAAAAATATGTTTTAGAAGGAAAAGTAGTGCTGGATTCCTATCTCTGTACTCATATCATAATCTTAACTCCTATCATCTTTCAGCTTTCAGTTACTGAAAGACGTATCAGTTTCGGAAGAGGAAAAAAAAAGCAAGCGCATATTCTTACCTCTGTAAACTCTCCTCTATTCCCTATATAATACCCTAGTTGTATCAGCATCCCCAAAAGTTACGTGAAAGTGGATTTGACATTAATGAACCGTGGAAAATTTGGCTATCCTGAAAAATGAAAAAACAGTAAAAATGATAATGCAATAACACAATAGCTTGGTTGGATTATTGCGAATGAACACGTCATTTAATGATCGTAATTTACTTGAATTCTGAAACATTGGATCTTGCCTGTAAATAAACCAGTAAATGTATAAACCTTACCCCCTCCCCAACCGATTGCATTCTCCCATCTTCCATATGGGTACCTGGGGTACTCTGCAGGTTTTTCAAATGGAAAGCTCTTGAAAACAACTTTTTTTAATCTTCGTGAAGGCCACTGTCTTTTTAAAGCAACCGCTTAAAACCAACCATTTCCTTTCCCTCCCTAGTGATGTGGTACCTAACAGGTGCCCCTGACAACCTTTTTTACGATGTTGATGATCCATGGTTGTATGCATAGGACACCAGGTGGTTGTAACTCCTATGGTGAGGTTATGCAAATGTGTAATAAAATGCAGATCACCTTCATCATGGCATAGTAGAACCAGATTCTTCTCTCTTCTTAGCATATTCCGCCACAAGCAGTCTTGGGTAATGGCTTGGTACGTAGTGTTTGCAGGCATTATTTACTGAGTAAGCTAATCCGGCCATGTGTACCCAATAATAAGATTCTCCTAATATGGCCCAGTCGGCCAGATTACGGTATGGTTAACCTAACCTCATAGACAAACCATCCCACCATGGATAGTTCATTCAAGAGCACATCGGATAAAATGGTCTTACAGAAAAATGACCAATAAAAAATCAAATCCCCCTAAAAATCATTTAAGCCCAAACTTTACTATGGTAGGATTGAACTTTCCCCTCCATATTTTTTTTGCAAGTTTCGAGAGCGTGGGATGTGGTTTTGAGTGTTTTATTTATTTTTAAAATTCCCCTAATTTTTTCATTAAATAATTTTTTCCCATCCTAAATGGAAGGTGCCTTTTAAAAAACTGAAACTGCAGGGATCATGTGTATAAACAAAATACCTAAATCTCACGTTTTGCTTTTTTTAAATCACGTGTTAATTTTTTTAGAAAAATGATTTTATGACCAAAATAATTTAGGGAAATTAAAACACCTGTAATTCAAATAGAAACACTCAATTCTCAAAATCTAACGTGAGACTTTTCTAAATTTGATTTCCTCATATGAACCTACTCTCACCAAGGGAGTTGCATTTCCTTCTAGGAAAAATTCTGAAAAGTGGAAACTTCAGTATTTCTAGAAATAATCACCAAAAAAGGTGTTTTGTTTGCGAACCACCTGTTCCTTGTTTTTGATGACATACAGAAAAGTAAAAAATTCTATGGATATTTGATATTTCCTAACCATAAAACCCACAACCAATCCTTTATAACTCCATCATTACTTGAGAAAGAAATGAACATAAAATTTGTAGTTTTTGTGCACAAAATTTGCCCCATTTTGGTCCTTTTCTATACTGCCAAATCAGTCCCTGTACAAAGTCTATGGGAATTTGGAAAATTCAGTATGTGTGACCTATCTCTAAAACACCCTGTTTGCTTGCGCGATCATTTGGCCAGGTATGATGCTCTTGGGTTTGATGAGTAAAAACTAATAAGAATTAACCTTACTTACAATCAATTAATCATTTTAATATTAAGATAATTATATATACTATATTAATTCTGACTTATTAATAAAAATTCACAATAAGCACGTTCTGGTGGTTGTAGCCCATCAGTGGGCTATCAGGAGAATTTTGCGCGTCCTGATCATCCTCCACCCTGCACATTTCGCTATTAAACCACTAATGTAGAAGGAAACCAACATTTTTTTATATCTTGTTTAGGTATGACTGTATTGCTGTTATCAAGCTTTAATGTGACACCAAATCAAATCATAGCTTGTGTATAGCTGAGAAAGATTAAGAAATGTACTCCAAAGTGTCTGCGGCAGATGTCACACTCCATCTATTACTGGCCCCATTCAAACGCATGGCCATACTTAAATAACCAGAGTGCTGTTAAAAATGCTAATTAGAAGCACCAGCTTGCCATGCCTGAAGGTCTACAAGTGTGTGATGTTAGCCACAACAAAAAACCTGGTACGTTCTTTGAGTCCGTTTGAACCTGTTGAGAGCAGTAGGTGGAATTACCCCTTCAGAGGGTTAAAAATAAAACTCATCATTGACACCTGAGAAGACATTACGTTCTATTGCTTTTTGTTTGACGACAATCGAAGCTTACCGTTCAAAAGTTATGAAACCTTTTTACAAGGATGACATGTCCTTAAAATTCTCTTTCGAGATATTGGCAATTTAGTCTAGAACAACTGTTTTTTAAGTTTTGTAGTATTTTTAGAAATGCTATTTTTTATTATCAATTTAGATAATAAGTGCTTCAATTTTCACAACTACCTGCGGAAACTGAGATCAAAAGCTTATTTACTTTTTTGAGATGATTTTTTTTTTAAGTGGACAAAATTAAAAATCGCAGCTTGAGAAAACAATAAAATCCAGAAATAAATATGACAAGTGATTTCAGTTTGCGAAGTTACCTTTCGATCATAACTTTTGAATGGAAGCTCCGATTGTCGTCAAACAAAAAGCAATAGAAAAGGTAATTTCTTCTCAGTTTCAATTTGTAGATTTTTTTTTTAGCCCTCTGAAGTGGTAATTCCACTTAACAAAAAAAATCGACAGTCCTTATGTGTTGGCATCCTTAGCAACTCGCATCTAGTCTTTGGAATATGCCAGGAAGTCCTAACATTTTAAATATTGGTCTCATTCTCAAAAACTTCTGTTTTGCAGGAACTCTTTTACAGACTATCCTTGGACTGTGTACTAAAGATTCAAATTTTACAGTGGTCTCTCACACAATAGTTATTTTGAGTGCTCGCTTGATGATCAATACGGTTGAGTTGTGAGGCTGCTGTCCCTTAAAAAATTACCAGGCTTCAAGTTGCACGGTAAACCCTTACAAAGAAGACATCAACAAAAGGTTTTGGTACCTAAGCATTTGCTTCATAAACAAATGCATTCATGTATATTACTCGTGCTTAGCTGGTCGTTCCACATCTTCCCCGCTAACTTGGACAACAAGGTTCCCACTAAACTGAACCAAAAAGAAACAATTTTTTCACCAGGTCATATCTTCAAATCCTGCCCTCAATAAACAATTGCACACGGCCTAGGATAACTTCATATCTGAAAACATGTCAATTGACCAAGCAGTTGCAATGCTTTGACACACAGTAAAATGCACTTACATGTATAAATTGCTGTATCACATGTCCATGGGGACTGGAAATTTCAGCAAGGTGACTCAACAATAATGAATGATGGTGATGTCACATCATAATGTGGTGGCCACATGTGCTTGAAGTAATTAGCGCATCTGCTACGCATGCTGTTTCACCAGGATTCTGATGCTGTCTTGGGGGGATTGTTCCACTCTACCTTTGCTGAAATTTCCAGGCCCGTGCATTTTACTCTTGTCGTTTTGCAACTGCTTGATCATACAGCTTATGTAGTAGCAACATACTTATTCTAATATTATGTGACCTGCTTCTCACAAACCATTAGACGTTGCAGCACTGTAAACTCAAGGGTCTCTTGATTTAGATACAGTCTCGTTTTCACAGTGGTCGCCACTCTATAGAGATATGGAATGCACTTCACAGACTTGAAATCATTACCAAATTTATTGGTTGCCATCGAAAATAAAATCATTATTATAACACATTATTTGTTTAAGTTTCCTAGTTTGTGTCCTTGATTTCTATCTTGTTTTAAAGTTGTTGGTGTCTTAATTTCAAGTACTTCACAAAGAATTCCTCATGGACTGTGTATTAAATGACAACTTTTCAGATACATTAAAGACCTTTAAAGTACATGGTGGAATTTGTTCTTTGGAACATTTCAACGGCATAACTTACCTAAAATAACAGCTTAAATGTGATTGTTATTGTGTAAAACTACTTCATTTCACTCAAGTTTAGTCAATGTCACGGTGTGCTTTAAGGTTAAGCAACCTCCATATGTACAGTTGTACACGTGAAATACAACTGCCTAAGCGATAGCTTCCTTTCCACGACCGTACGGGTAGTATCGTACGCTAGTGTATCGCCCTCATCACCTTTGAGAGGACCTTGGAATCGCACTGAGTAAGAGGGCCCATAGAAACAACTGCATGCAGAAGCAATAATTAATGAGACACTTCCAAACAAGATGAAACAAAAGTATACTCCTTGGTTGTCAGTGAGTTCTCACTTCTTCTGCAGTTGGAGGTGTTAGTGCAGTCAGGCATTTTAGATAACAACCTGGACCCTCGGCAGTTAGGAAAAATAATTTTCCACCAACTACTGTTACCATCCACAACACTCCCAATTTGACACATTGGAGAAAACTATCGCCCCAATTTATATTCACGAAAGCAATTAGTTATGAATCGACTCTAAATGATGCAAGTAATTGACAACCGAAAGCCATGTATACTAACTTCCAATAGCAGATGATTAGTGTCTGTATTTGCCAACACTGGCAACAGGATACTTTGTGCCCTTATTTTATCACCTGAATTTTGGACATTACATCATTATTTTTTATATCTTAGATTAGATAATGATTGCCAAAACTGATTACATACTCAGTCTTGTTTGCATATGTATTTTTATAACTGAAATCACACTGGCACATACGGTTCAAGTTACAGTTAAGCACCATCAAAATCAAGCAACCAAACAATCAGAATAGTACAAAACAACAGCTAGTTACCTATAGTGCACATACTCAGGCTGCAAATTTGCTCCTCAGAATAACTTGTACAACCCCATGTGTTACATGCGTGTGTTGTTCATCATGAATCTGTCTCGCAGTTCGTATTTTTGTTATAATACAGGTTGTGTATGCAAGTCCACTGTAATGCTTTACTCTGGCTTTTTTGTATAGATCTCCTGTGGTTCTAGTATCATTTCTCCTCATAAATTGCAAGATTTTTTTATAATACTTCATATCAGAAGTTTTTCTATATTTGAAAGATCTCATGTCCTTGCTTGATGGATCTCTAATTTAATGCAAAGTATTTCAGCTATTTCATGTCGTACTTGGGTCATTAGATTAGTCCTTATGATCAGACGGATTGGGGTTAGCTTCATATGAGGTTATCAAGATCTTTGTCTCTTGTGCCTAATGAATGATCAAGAAATAGAACTGGAGTGTAAGTATATATGTCTTGAATGTGTTTTAAGAGGAACATACTGACACTATAATATTATCTGATTACTCAATGGTCTATCAAAACCAACAAAAGAACCTATTCCTATTTTACTACGACCATCTGAATGTTTTCCACATGAAGGAATTAAAGACACTAAATCAAGTGATCCACCTGAAAGAAGCCAAATATTTTGTATTTTCAGGAAAGATAAAGTCTGTAAAATCCATTATTTTTCTTCAACTAAAATTGGCAAAAAAGAAAAAACTGCATTGTTCAAAGATATGAATCTCCTTCAATGTGCTGTAGTAAGTGTCCTTATGTGGTAATGACTCAAATTTCTAATTTTGACCTTACTAGTCGGTTGCATTTTATCTTATCACTTGTAGGTTATGTTATGGATACCTTGTACTTGTTCCAGCCAATGCACTTTTTTTTTTTTGATTTCTGATTTAGCAAATCACCGATAATGCTTTTAAGTTTTGTATATGAATTTTTAAAAATATTAAATTGGTAAGAAACTTATTCCATTGAGAACTCTTTGTGAAGGTGTGTGAAACTCCACAAAAGGTGTTGAGAAGGGAAAAAGTAGTGCTGGATTCCTATGCTCTGTACACTCATTAGTCATTTCATACACTCTATCAGCTTTCAGTTACTGAAAGACGTATCAGTTAGGAAGAGGAAAAAAAAAAGCGCAGATTCTTACCTCTGTAACTCTCTAAGGCCTATATAATACACCTTAGTTGTATCAGCCCCAAAGTTACGTGAAAAGTGGATTGACAAGTAATGAACGCTGGATGGAAAAATTGGCTATCCTAAAAATGAAAAACAGTAAAATGATAATGAATAACACATAGCGTGTTGGGAGGATATGCGAAGACACTGTATTTCTGAATAGAATTTCTTGAATTCTGAAAAACCTGGATCTTGCTGTAAATCTTATCCAGTATTACCACCCCCCAAAGGGAACATTGTATTCCTCCCACATCTTCATATGAGGTCACATGGGTACTGCAGGTTCAAATGAAAAAGCTCATTGAAACCAACTTTTTTAATTGTAAGGCCCAATTTCTTTTAAAAGCAACGACTAAACACACATTTCCTCCCTAGTGATGTGTACCTAACAGGTGCCTGACAACCATGTGTTACGATGTTGATGATACTATGGTTGTATGCAGAGACACCAGGTTGTACTCATTGGTGATGTTTGATTTGGGCAAAGTGGTAATTAAATGCAGATTACCTCTAATGGCCATAGTAGACAGATCTTCTTAGAATATTCCACAAGCAATAATTGGTAATGGCTTGTACGTAGTGGTTTCAGGATTTATTTAACTGAGTAAGCTAATCCGGGCATGTGTACCCACTTAATAGAGATGCTCCTAATTATGGCCAGTCGGCAGATTACTATTTACCTCATAGACACCATCACCACCAATGGAAATATGGCATTCAGAACACATCGGATAAAATTGGTCTTACAGAAAAATGACCATAAAATCAACTCCCCTAAATCAATTTAGTCCAAAACTTGACTATGGTAAGGATTGAACTTTCCTCCATATATTTGGAGTTTCGGGAAGGAGGATTTGTTGGAGTGTTTTATTTATTTTAAAATTCCCTAATTTTTTATGTAAAGTAATTTTCCCAGGCTAAATGGAAGATGCTTTTAAACTGAAACTGCAGGGATATGTGTATAAACCAAATACCTAAATTCTCACGTTTGGCGTTTGTAACTCAGTGTTAATTTTTAAAAATGATTTTAGGGAAAAATAATTTAGGTGAAAATTAAAAACACCGTAATTTTCAAAATAGAAAACTCAATCTGCAAAATCTAACGTGAGATGAGAATTCTAAATTGATTTCCCTTTCATATGGACACCGTACTCATCATCAAGGAAGTTGTAGTTCCTGCTATGAAAATTCTGAAAAGTGGAAACTTCAGTATTTCTAGAAAATAATCAGCCAAAAAGGTGTTGTTGCGACCACCTGTTATTTGTTTTTGATGACATTACGAAAAATAAAAAATTCTATGGATGATTTGATATTCTCTAACCCATAAAAAAAACAAAACACCATATCTTATACACTAATCATAATGAGAAAGAAAGAAATGAAATAAAATGTGTAGTTTTTCAAAAAAGTGCCCATTTGGTCCATCTTTCTATAACTGCCAAAATCAGTCCTGTACAAAAGTCAGGGGAATTGAAAATGCATATGTGACCTATCTCTAAAACGCTTTTTGGAAAAATAAAAAATTTGGCACACATGTTTCTTTCACATCAAATACCAACATTCATGGAATTTCAACGGATCGGGGCACGAAGCCGTAGCCGCGATGATCCACCTTAAAAGACACCTGTGCTGGAGGTCCAGTTGAGTGTCTCTTAGAAGTCCTAAACCAGATGTTTTACATCATGGCTGATTCCTACTTGCAGAGTAGCCTATACTGAGCCAATCAAACACAAAGACAAAGCAGTCAGTGTTGCGGAGTCATGAAGCTGGAAAATTCTATTGGCTCTGTCTGAAGTGTTAAAACTCCTACTGTTATAACAAAGGAGTCTTCATATAGCTCTAATGACTCTGTAAGTGTGGCTGCATAAACCTACAAAAACCAAGAAATTTTATTAATTTACCATGAAGTTCCAGACTGATATATCGCCAGCAAGTTCTCTTACTAAGACCAAACCCACTAAGTCTGCCTAGAGGAGGATGACACAAATCATTGAGTGGATATATGTATGAAATTCCTGGAATGGGTCTAGAGTGCTAATACAATCTTGAGGGTAGTTATTTATCAATATAAATCAATTTTCTCGAGGCTTGTGGTAGAGTGACTTGCATAAAAAGCATCCGTGATTCAACTACAAGTCCCTGGTTGGCACGCGTTTGTTTTTTCTAACAAAAAAGAACAATATTCAAACTATATAGTGAGCCTGCTTTTGTATCACTTTCCTTCACTCCTGTTTTTTAAATTGATCGATGACCTTTGACCTGTGCAAGTGACTAATGACAGTTTTATCATATGAATGTTCCCATATACATGTATGGCCCCCCAAATTGTTGGCAATTGGACTTCAAATTTACAAATTATGCCCGAATTTGATGTTTACAGCTCATTTTTATAGCTTGCCATTGGTAGGTGCCTCCTTCAAATCTTGCAGGTGACACAAACTGCTAGATGGAGTTGGGCCAAAGACGTAAATATAACCAAGACCCGAAGGATGCTCCCGAACAGCGTAATCAAAACCATTGGTGCCAGTGGCGTAACGGGCCTGCCCGCCTCTGAGGGGCAAATTTCCAGTCTTGGGAAAATTTCACCTTCAGGGGGGGTCAAAAGGCCAATTTTTCCCGGTTCAGAGGGCTCTAAAACGGCTGCTGATTAGCCATGAATTCGCAAATTTTTACCGGCAAAGTAGTCAGGGGCCCCCCTGCCCCCCGCATGTTACGCCACTGCATGGTGCCCAAAAGTATTATACTGAGCATACGCACTTCATTATCATAGTTTGAGGCACCAACCTATTTGGTTTAGTATCGTATTGGAAATCCCTTAATGCATATTATGAACACGCGGTATTTTACGTTCGTCATATTGAGCGAGTGAAAACAACATATAACAAAACGATGCCCACAGCATCACTCGGACTCAAAAATCTCTTTTCCTAAGCAAAATTAACGGGGTCATCGGGAGAATTTGTGCATTAGGGAATTGCCGGAATCTTTTTAGATGCATGGTTTCTTCCATCGATTGATTCGCATAATTATGGCAGAAAAATCGGTCGATCGGACCAATGTAAAACAATGGGGAAGCCAACACTGATAAACATAAACGTGTGACGCACGATTTGGTAGGTGCGTGGTGTGCTTATGCAGCAACAGCGACGACGCGCGGCTGGTTAGCAACAACAAGGATGGCGCGCGATGTGTGAGAGAAATCGGTTACGCTGTGGCCTATCAATAACACGAGCGATGCCCCTCTTGGTTTATTATTCCAGCTCTGGAGTTGGGCTGTACTAGTAAATTGCTAGGGAAATCAGGAAAAGTTGGATATTCTTGTTAAATCATTCATTTTCCTATCACATTCTGCAACAATGTGAGAAAAAGCCGTCAGATGAAACAAGCCACTCTGCCGATTGAATTCATTGAAATTGCGAGGTGAAAGCATGTAGGAACATAGGCCAGCGGTGATATCCGATACCTCAAATTAGTTGCTTGATAGAAAGAAGTTCGTGCCATGAATTGTTTTGGTTTTGTTTTACTTTTAGCAAAGGGGGGGAAAGCTTCACTAATTGTATCATTTGCATTGATTTCTGCATACTATGATCTGTGACAGCCAAGCTAACTCAAACTATAATGTATCATTAATTCTGGGACCACGAAAGAACAAACACCCCATTATGTGCGTATCCTTACCTCGGAAGCAGCATGTTCCAATTGCCCTTGCACGGCAAATTGCGCGTTTAATGGTAGTAGTAGGCGTAGTGTGCGTAAGTAAGTTGAATGCATGAAGCTCTCTGTGCGTACGCCGTTTGTCCCAGAAGAAAAGAATTAAAGAATACGATTATAAACTCTAGAAATGTATGGACCAGTTAAATCTGGCAAAGTTAAAGTGTGGGTTGCACAAGCTTCAAACTTGTCTCCCAATGCTTTTATTAGTATACAAAATACCAACATGGTTTCAATTTGGCAAATGGCAAAATCTGGAAGAAAAGAAACCTATTTTTGCCAGGTTTTGTTTGCTGGTTTAAACTGGCAAAAAGTGGACAAAATAGAGCCATTCCATGTCAACGTTCGCGATGTGCACCGCAGCACATCGTGGATTTTTTTCGCTTTAAGGGTGGTGGTAGATATTGATGAGATATAAAAAATCCTGAAATTTTGCGCATCATAGTCCATTCCGTTTCTAGCTAGAGCAATTGGAAATTCGGGGGAGGGGGGTTAGCCATCAAAACATCAAAAGTGCTGCTGCTGTGAAAGAAGCTGTAGAGGGTCACAGATTAGTAATGGAGCACCCTACAACTGTGAACATCACTATCTAGGGTAATATTTAGGGTAGTAGAATGCAAATCGGGCATCAAAAAGTTCATTAGCTTGTTTTTCCTTTGGAGTTAACGAGGCCCTCTAAATAGCGCAACTTTGTTCATTCGTGGCTGAATTTTTTTTGGGGGCGGTAATTTAACTCAAAAGTAGAATTTTTTATTGTCCATTCTTTTAGTCAATCAGAGTCAATAGTAGAACTTCAAACCAATACAATTATGAGCATATAAAAAGTAAAGGTAAGATGTGAGGTACGGCCCATTGAAAATCAATGTTGACATTCGGGGACACCACCCCTCTATTCAGATTGTTGAAAGGATCACTAAACAACTGTCATTGAAAGACTAGCTTGGTTTCTTCATTTTTCAAACAAAAACACACTCAACGTTTCACCACACAAAGGTATACGGACCCAGAGGTCATTATACATACACAGTGTTATCACCATACATTCTATGGGGGGATAATCAACAGAAATGTCTTGTGCTAAAACAATGAATACATCAAAGACACAAGATGGTTCTTTCCAGATAGGTTCTTTAATGATGATCTTCACATATCTGAAGGATTATAAAGGAATGGTTCAGCATTTATTTGGTCCAGGTGCCACCCATACTGTATCAAATGGGGATACACTCGACGCCACAAACCGCCAACTGTTCGTATATCATGCAGGTCGATGTTGTTGGCATCAGTGTCACTGATAATCTCAGGGCTCAGGTGCCTTTAACCCAACCTAGTCAACTTAGCTGATGAACAAAACACTAGGCAAACGGGGAATGCTGCGAAAATGGACTAGGAAAGAAGGAAAATGGGCTATGGGAGGAGACCGGCACCCAAATCACACTTTGGAAATAAACACATCCAACCACATAGATAAGGGAGAAGAACGTACGAGTCCATTCAAGGTAAGGAATGATCACAGGATCCTATCACCAACTGTTCATCATTCTTCACAGATATTTTGTTCAGACTCTTCAGTCGACCCAAAACATACTGTCTTGCTCTCAATATTTCAGCACCTTTTTGATCTTTCCATCGAAGGTAACCCCACATATCCATGATGATCAGATTCTGCAACATGCAGGAAGAACCATCTTACTTTACTTCTACTCAATCCCAAGTCTCTCAGCAACTTGTGGATGGCTGTTGATACCTTCAGTACGTGAAATGGATAGAATGCTTGCTGTCAACCTTGGCCCTCATCATGCCCAAGCTCGTGCAATTTGAAATTTTGCTAAAGGTTCTTGGATGTTGTCTTCCCAAGGCACAGTCAGCTCTCCAAAAGATTACCAAATGATGATGAAGTAATTTCATCAAATCAAAATAAGAGGTAACGCTCAATCTTCTGTTGAAAGATCTTAGAGATCAAAATATGCTTCCTCACATCATTCTTTTTGGCCAATTATGCATTCCCTTGTGGTTATTTTGCAGGATGATGCACTAATAGCCTGCATGAGCATCCACACCCAAGTTTTCAAGAAATATTCCCTACACTACACGTAGTATGCACCCCCCGAGGGGGCCACTGTATTTTCAAGGTGGATTCACAATGCTCGTGTATGGCCTCCCAAAACATACCCTTATAAGCAAGTATTTCACTTGGCAAAAAAACACCCAAGACCATATTTGGTTGATTTTGCTACCCTAAACAATACTTGGGTTGATTTTTGCTACCCTTAACACATGTTTTATGTTAGTTTTTACTATCCTAACCATTAATTTGCATTCAGTTTCATAATACACCCTTCCAATTATTTGACAAATTTTGTGCTACCCTAACAGAAATCTTATAAATGTGCCTTTAACACTCTATGCAGTGGCATGCCGAGTGGGGCCGCGGCCCCCAAAATTGATTTCGTCGGTTGAGATGAGCCCACGTCGGTTCACTTGAAAAACTCAGGTCATGGCACTTGCAGGCTGGATTGATGGCAAAGTATAGGTTAAAGTTCAATGACAGCGTGCGACAAGTAAATTTTACAAATCGACAAAATTTAGCCCTCGAAGACATTTAAAGCATATTAAAACCCAAAATTTTTCAGGGGGCCTCGCCCCCTCAACCCCCACCGGTGCCTTCTCCCCTGGACCCCAAAGGGGCCCCTAAAGCGGGCCACTGGACCCTACCCATTTTCTGTCGGTTGAGATGCGACACTGCCCCCCCATATTAAAATCCTAGCTACGCCACGCCCTCTTTGGCCAAGTGGGTCACATCTGACCCATAGAGGGAACAAAGTATATCTCTCTTTTGGGCTTTTGGAATTCTGGGTTTTTTTTCGATAATACCACATAGGATTGGTTTGCAACAAGACTACATGTATTCTTCCTTTGAAAAGCCACTGCAACAATAAGGATTTAATTGATTGGTTGACGCCCAGGGATTTGCTTGTCATTGCTAATCATTGTTAGCTACATTTTATAAGGTGTAGTTTTATGTAACATTCAACCTTGGGGTTATGTATTAACTTGTCCAACCGAGATGCCAAAGCCGACACCTGTAGGACTCTCTAGATACTCTGGCTGACTGAACTGGGCTAAAGGTGTTCAACCTTACACTGAACAGGCTATAGTATCTTATTGTAACTGGCCCTGAAAATTTACACATGATTTCATTGAAGTTTTTTTGTGTATTTTAGTTTCTTTTGAATTACGAGCAATATTAGCACATTTTTAACAATATTAAAAAAAAACCCAATTTTCAAATTTGATATTTTTGCACAGCTTGTGGGTAATTGTCTAGAAAACTCACCTGCGAACGGAAATGCTCAAAAATGCGTATTAATCCTACAATGAGCGATTTTTTGTCATTAGAATTGGGATCCTAGATTGTACGTAACGGCGAGCTGGCAATGCTAAGTTTTATGTCTGTCCTGGAAATAGTGTCACCTGCGCAAAAAGAACCTAACTTGATTTCCTGAACCAATAAAACAACTAATGGATGAGCGAGCGTAGACACGTGCATGGCGCAGTTTCCCGGCTATGTCACATTGTAAGGCCGTTTCCAGCAGCCGTTGATTATCGGGATCCCGATAAATAATTATTCTACTTAACAAAATTCCTTCGTTTGCGACACATACCCATTTTCGAGCTTAACCATTTCACAGGTATGGTTTCTAGCCAGTTACCAATGGCACAACCGTGGAAAAATCTCAATTTTTTGAAAATTGGGGCGCTCTTCAAAAAATGTCTAAATTGCTTTATGAGTCTTGTCCGGATGTCGTAATTATTGACTGTTTTTATGCACATTCAGCCATTTCATTGAACTAAACCCGGGACTAAAATATTCATGACCTTGTTTAGAAGTGACAAAAATTAGAGACAGACCCAATTCCGTTTCTGCGCACATATATAGTAACGATCAGTCATCGTGTAGATTAACACCGAAATGAAATGAAACTCTAATTATAAAAGTTATGCGACGATGACACAACACGAGAAAATTAGCTAAATAGGCCGAAACGTTGAAAGCACGCAGGAAATCTCATGTGAATCCGGAGAAAATCGGGGAACAAAACCCACTATTTTCCAGCATTTTAATTGATTTTTTAAAGTATTTCAAAATTCACACCCTAAACACGTATTTTTCGACGTGAAAAGCATATTGTGCATATAAATGGCCTAATTTTGAATTTTTTATGATTTTTATACCCTAATCAATTGTACGCACGTACATCGCCTGATCTCAAAAAACGACCCTAATTACGCGTTTTTGTACACGAGCATGATATCCACCTTGGAATACTTTTTTTTTTTTTTTTTTTTCACTCCTTTCGTAACCCCCCCCCCCCAACTTACTTTGTACAGTACTCAATTCTTCCTGACACATCTGGCTGCATTTCAAATGTCTGATCTGGCTCCCCTCTGGTATCATCAAATGTCATGTGCTCCTGGTTCTTGTATCTGGAAAATAAATGCACATACTAAAAGTGAATTACTTCACCTTTTCAAATTAGAGTGTGAGCGTGTGTGTGCGTGCGTGTGTGTGTGTGCGTGTGTGTGTGCGTGTGCATGCATACACTTAGGTTATCACTTCATAAACATTGGTGTGACTTTCCACCTCATCAAAATGGATGCACCCACAATGGAAAATGACTTTCATCTCCTATTCTAATTCAGTGGGTGTGGCTTATCATGTAACAAGGAATTTGATTGGTTTTGATCAAAACTCCGCCCAGCCATTACTGGGTAATAGATGGATAATGCGTGCAGCAGTGGCATATCGGGCCTGCCCGCTCTGAGGGGGCAAATTTCCCAGTCTTGGGAAATTTTCCCTCTCAGGGGGGTCAAAAGACCAATTTTTCCCGGTCAGAGGGCTAAAAAACGGCTGATTTAGCATGATTTTTGCAAATTTTTTCCCGGCCTGTTACGCCACTGGCGTGCAGCAGTTATGCGGTGTAATCAAATATTTGACGTGCATAAATGACGTGTTTATACTGCGTCGTGCATATCGAGGTTGTACGCAAATGCAATTTACGCAGCGTGACGATCAACGCAAGATGACTTTGGCTCCTTGGATTGAAACATTTTTTTTCAAAAGGGGTGGCAATTATTTAAATGAATAAAAAAGAGTGATATAATAATATTTTTGACAAATACATCATGTCAATAAAAACCAAAAATTACACAATACTAAATGAGAATAAAAGATGAGATTTTTTTGCCATCTTAGATGGTGTCATAATGGTTGGGCATCCAATATTTTATCGTGGTGGATGCCGGCATGGCCAAAACAAAATTTCTCATCTTTCATTCTCTAAGTAAAAATTCAGGGGTCCAGTTTCATGACTACCTTTCATGTATGGATGGGGAAATAAACATGAAACATTTCACCTTGGGATGTCATTTTTGGTTTTTTTTATGATCACTATGATCACCTGATACACAAAATTATTTTCACCAATGTTCAGGTGAATCAGACAAATTAAACTTAACAAAATATGCAAATGAGATCATCATAATGACAAATATGCAACTAAGGTCAAATAGTAGGGTTCAATATGTTCTATTACTGTACAAGTATGTTATAAATTTAGATGGATTGAGTACGAGACACAAAGATATTGGTCAAGCTATGAGTTCTAAAAAGTAATGTGCTTGACACTTTTCATCTCTCACAATATCATTATTGTAAAAACTCACAAGTTTAGGTATGAGTAGTAGAATTAATTTCAAATAGAATACTATCCAATTGGGTATAAAGTACATTTAAAATCAACACCCCCCTCTATGGACAAATCAGAATAGTCTTCACAAGGGGAGTGTGCATTGATAGTTCTTAATAGAATGGCCCATTAGATGACATCATTTGTAATACATAATGGACAACTTCCCATTCACATTCTCTCCTGGAACCAGTTGAAAATCCATGTAAAAACACCTACTTATTCCTAAAAAAAGTACCCCAGAAAGTGTTCACATGTGTCCCTAATTGGGCCTAAAATAATAGAAGTGGAATTTTAGATTCATTGACTCATCGTATTGCCTTTATATTTTTCCCATTTAAAAAATGGTCCTTTTTTCCTCCTGGAATCAGAAGTAATATTGAAAAATCAACCCTTCAACTCTACAAGTGTAATCAATCATACATTATCTCTTATTAATTTCAACTTACTTACAATCTCATTTCTGCTGGATGGAAGTCGTGCTCTCCGCCAATCACAATGATGCCTTTTAACTTCACATTACCAGTAAAGCTGCAAAAGATAGTAATCCAAGCAAAGTGTATTAGTTGATATCACATTTACCACCTTATCAATTCGGCAGCTATTTGATAAATATTAAAATTGTAATGCATAGTAAGCCTAATTTTAAACAAATTCAATGACTCCAGTCTCTCTACTAACTACTACAAGATATTTCCTCCAGTTTAATACTCTACAGAACTTGACCATTCATAACCTGCATCCCAAGTGATAAATAAAAAGTTGCATTTCAGAACTATACATGTTCAATACATATGTAATGTTCCTTCTAGAACCTTAAGTAGCATACTGGAATTTCTGTGATGTTTCGGACCTAACACCTATAGATGATATCTATCGCTCTTCTATCAACCCAGTATTGATAGATCAGTTGGTTAGAGCTCCGTGCTAGTTATACAGAGGTCGCTGGTTCGAATCCGGCCAAGCGCACATGGGTTTTTTTTTCCCAACACTTGTGTACACTGGTTATCTCCAGGGAAAGATTAATAAATATTCAACTCCTGAAATGGTTGCAAAAACAAGTACAGGGAAAAACAGCATGAAAATGTCTGCACTTACAGTACTTGAAGCCACTATCCATAATTTTCTTACCAGAATACAATAAAATTCATCAAAATTCAGGTTTTTTGCATTTTTGATAAGTAACAAACCGTGAAATGGCTTTAGTGAATACGATTTTTTAGAACAAAAATCTGCCATTTATGATGAGCGCCATATCCCTATGGATGTTCAGCAAGGGTAGCTGAATTCAGAAACAATGCATTTTGTGAGCGGTCGACACTCTTTCAAGATCGAGTTATTTGTGATATTCTATGAAAGATGTACCCTACTTTGATTGAAATTACTTTTATTTATCAATTTTGAAACAGTTGAGAATACAGATTATGGGCAGAAAATTAATAATAGTGGCTTTAATATCTTCCCACTCTGATGACACATTGTAGCACAAGATCCAATGCTCATAAATCAGACAATTTGAAGTAACACCAAAAAGGAAATTTCAGTAGGAAACATGCGATAATTGCTTTTGAAAAAAATACTCCTGCTGGGTCCAGTCTATGTTTTTATATTATATAGAGGCTCGGAGACTCTGGCAAGCACAGAATTAAAGACGAAAAATACACAGTTTCGAACCCGGTCCTCTCGCTACTTAGGCATGAGAATTACCACTGGACCACAGAGGACTGTGTTTACATGGATACCAGAGAAACAAGTGCTAATGTATTTCAGTCTTTATTTCACAGTTTCAAGCGGCCATAATACATTTTAGAAGAGGTGGGCCTATATGCATGATTCTAGCAGAATCTATGAAGATGCGAAACTCAATTCAATGCACGCGAGGATCAAGTAAATGATACAACCCGAGAAAGTAACTCAACGATATAGGCTCGGAGAAACTGGCGAGCACAGAATTAAATAAAGATGAAAAATACACGTTCTCAACCCAGTCCTCTCGCTATCTAGGCATGAGAATTACCACTGGACCACAGAGAACTGTGTTTACGTGGAGACCAGAGAAACGAGCGCTAATGTATTTCAGTCTTTATTTCAGAGTTTCAAGCGGCCGTAATTATATATTTTAGAAGAGGTGGGCCTATATGCATGATTCTAGCAGAATCTATGACGATCATCATATATTCTAGCATCGTAATACATTCTGTAAGAATCATGCATATAGACCCACCTCTTCTAAAATACATTCTGACTTGATACTTACGGGATATTAAATAACAGCTCTTCATCAGCATCACTTTCAACAACCTATTGCATAGATAAATGAATAAACAAATTAATGTTGTTCATGGCACTGAGAATATAGAACAGAACTTTGAAGCTGAGTTAACACGCAAGAGCCAGAGTTTTGGTTTACAAATTGCCCCATCATAAATGTTTTACATGCAAATAAATAATTTAGGTCAAACAAAATGTCAATGTTACATGTATATTTCAAGCAGGGGACTGTCATCCATACCCCAGGTGGGTCCATATCAAGTAGTAAGTTCAAATAGTATCCTTGCTACAGCCTTAGCCCACAAGTATACCGGTGACCGAGCAGTGTGTTGCAATGGTTGTAATGGATGGTACCACGTCAAGTGTTTGGGCATGAAAAGAAAATACTAAATCATCATCTTATTACATAAAGACGGCGTATTCGACTTATTCACTTCTGGTTTTAAGCATTCCAAATATGCAAAAAAACAGGGTTCGAAAAAAATTGGGGACGCTTTCTGGAAATGTCCTCATTTCTCTTTAAAGAGACATGATATGATGACATAAACCTTCGAAACATTCTCGGTAGACGGTATCACTATGTGGTCTACAACCAATCCAGTGAAATTTGAGAGAAAAAAATCTCCTCCTGCCACTTTAAGCCCAATTAAATCAGTGCCCTTATGTGTAAACAGAACAGTTTTATAATTAAATGACTGTCAGAGTAACGACGGATGGTGTTTAAAAACAAGAAAATACACGCTGGAATTGATTCCCAAGGCATCCACCCTGTTTGACCAGTCTGTGACCTTCAAATGGTTTTAATATCAATGAGCACAAGTCTATGATAATCATACTAATACAAGACACAATTGTTGATTAAAGTTAACGGCAAACTTAAATTGTTAGCCTACAGATTAAATTTAAAGCAGCACTGGCACATTTTCAGAAAATATGAAATTTCTTCAATTTGCTCGCAAATGATAGTCTAGACCATTTGAAGAATAGAAATATATTTTACACAAAAATAACATACCCAAAAGCAGAGAGGGACATTAATAAGAAGCTAAAGACATCCAGGTAATTTGTAGGCTCACTTTTAAGTTTGCCTAACTTTTTGTCAGGTCGCCTTAGCGACCCGACTATAGAAATCACTGCCCTGACAATAGGGATGAGTCTATTTCTATCTGAAGGTCATTTCATTAAATGTTTTTCTTTTATGAAAATGATCTACGTACTACTATTTAATTTTGGAGTTTTAGTGTTGGTGTGTATTGCGATGCAATTTCATACAAAGAAGAAAATCATTGCAGCTTTCAAATAGTCTTGAAAAGCATTTCTTTGATTTAGTCTCTGCCAAGACTGGCTGGGAAATGGGAGTTTGGTTAAAACGTTGCAGGGATAGATAAAGGGTGAGTAACAAATAGGAGAGTTATAAGTAAGAAAATGATCAGGCCACGTAGAGTTACACTACGGTAAGCATGAGGTATATGACAAGGGTGAAAGGCAAATAATTGGAAGGGATTGCCTTTTCTCCCTAAGATTATTTTCAGTGAAAAGGGGTCAGTTCTGCTCAGGGTTGTAATTTGTAAAAATTATGTTGCTTTAAATATCCATTTTTAATACATCTATGATTGAAGCATAAGTTTAAAGTTTTACCATACATGTGTGGATATTATTTAAGACGAATTCAAGTAGCATGTCAATTAAAGCTTGTAACCTGCGGATCCGGTTTTACATATTTTTCGCTTAAAATGGGCGATTTTCTATATTTGAAATGACAGGAAATTGTAACCTACATTAAATAAAAGCTTATAACTTGGGGATTCAGTTTTAACACATTTTGCGCCCAATTGGGCATTTTTTCTATTTTCTTTACTTGAAATGACAGGAAGGTGTAACCTACGTTAAATTAAAGCTTATAATTTGGGGATTCAGTTTTAACACATTTTGCACCCAGGAAGGTGTAACTTACATTAAATTAAAGCTTGTAACTTGGGGATTCAGTTTTAACACATTTTGCGCCCAATTGGGCGTTTTTTCTATTTTCTTTATTTGAAATGTCAGGAGAGTTTTACGTACATCAAATTAAAGCTTTTTTGGGAATGCTGTTTTTACATATTTTGCACCCAATTGTCGCCTTTTCAATTTTCTTTATTTGAAATGACAGGAAGGTGTAACCTCGGCCTACATTAAATTAAAGCTTATAACTTGATGATTCAGCACCTCCTATGCACACAAAGGCAGCATTTTATAATACCTGCCACATGTTTTGATCAAGATCTCGATCACTTGAGCACTGTAAGTGTTAACGCCTTTTTGCGCCTAATTGGGAGTTTTTTTCTATTGTCTTTATTTGAAATGACAGTTTTACGTAGGCCCCCTACATCAACTAAATCTTGTTACTTGGGGAAGGGATTGCCGTTTCTACTTAAGGTCAATTTTAGTGAAAGGAGTCAGTTTAGGGTTTATTTTTTTTTTAATTATGTTGCTATCCATTTTTAACACACCTGTGGTAATGATTGAAGCATAAATCTAAAGTTTTAGCATACATGTGTGGATATTATTTAAGATGTAGTTTTAGGTAACATGCAATACCTAAGTAACATTTCTGTTACTTAATTTGTTCATATTATTATAATACTGAAACTCTGTTGAATCACTAGTTCATGTAGTTGGGTATTTATTTCATATCAAACAACTAATGTGTTTAGCAGGGCGTGGTTACGGGACGGGCGCCTCGTAACATCTTAGTGAAAATCTGCAAGTAAAATAAACGGATATCATGCTAAATCAGCCCTTTTTCGCACTTTTGCCCCTGAGAGTGAGTCGTTTTTGCATGCGAACAGGAATTGTTAAATCTGGGAACCTGTCCTCTCGGAACGACCTTGCTGGCTACATGCCAGGAGTTTTGTGACACTTAAGCTAAAGTTTTTCTAACATGTTAATTGAAGTTCATCAAATGCAACAAACAGACAAGTTTTTTCAAAGACTAGACAAAATGGGTAATACAGAGAGAACAAAATCTGGGGTAAAATCCTGGGAGTAATACAAATAGGAATGTTTTACCTTTTCTAGTTCCTATATAACTTGCCACACGACCTTTCATTAACTCATCTTTTGCCTGGTCTTTTAACTATAACTCACCCATCAATCTTCACATACCCTATCCAGGGTCAAATGCTCCATGACACTGGACTCACCTGATGGTCATTGGGGCATTGTGATTTGTTTACATTTTAGCTCTTGTATAGGGTCAAGGTCGTCTAACCAAAGCATGCTTTGGTCTAACTGAGCTAGCCAAGCAGTACTAAGATAGGGATATATAGGTCAGCCAATGTTTATGTTTGGAAATTATAGCAAGGGTATATAATTATAGTTTGTCCATCTTAAAAGATGATGACCATGACAATACTAAGATGTGACTGAAGTGTGACTGGTGTGAGTATGCAACCATGCAAAAAGATCAATTTGACACGGAAAAAATACATGCATCTGTCAGCTGTTGCTGGTAAAAGTGACACAAATTCCTATAAATTTGGTACCACAGAACCCGGGCCTTAGAATAACTTAGAACTTCTTACCAATTGTATCAAATTAAAAACAAATATTCTCATTAATTATGATGTTATAAGCATGATAAGTATGAAAATGCTGAATATGCCTATGGGGTGACAAATTGATCTTTTGCAATTTTACTGAATGAAAAACATTAGCATTGAAGTGTTCTCTGTACACAAACTAGTCGTTTTTCTTCA
The DNA here is from genome assembly GCA_023653785.1 of Ophioderma brevispina. Classification (NCBI taxonomy): domain Eukaryota; kingdom Metazoa; phylum Echinodermata; class Ophiuroidea; order Amphilepidida; family Ophiodermatidae; genus Ophioderma; species Ophioderma brevispina. The sequence goes on along the minus strand of JAMKCH010084940.1, from coordinate 17,431 downwards.
TGTAGAGCCAAAAACTACATGAAAATCAGATGATCCTAAAATTTGAATATGCCCCTATTCTGCACTGTGTGTACTGTGTGTATATGGAAATTGACAGTTTTGCTGACGTGCAAACTTTATGACATCATTCTAAAGGTCAAAGGAGGTCAAATGGGTACACATTGGTGTATGGAAATGAAACTTGGAGGGTGGGGGTTGATTGTTGATGCCGAAAATTTTAAAAGTCATGACAACGTCATCAGGAGTCATTCAAGGTCAAAGGAACTGCAAAACCAAAAAGTCATTCAACCCAGGTGATCGCGAAACCCAGGTGATCGCGAAACCGCCTAGTTCTAGCATAACGTTGGTACTTATTTTGGTATCAATGAAAAGAGGAGGGTCGTTTAGCCATCCATCGCCAATTCGGTACCAAAATCAAGTGTCTGTGATATTCCTACATCATACTAGGCGTGTTGGTGCTTCTCTCCCAAAAGGGGTGGTTGCCATCCCATCCCCATCCATCACTTTGGGATCACCTTGTACTTTACCTATACCCCAGTGTTTGTTTGCTTTTGCATGAAAAGGAGTGCAAAATGTCAATTAATAATTACATTGGCACCAGAAATCATGGATGTAAGAGGGCCTGAAGAGAAAAGACTGAACGGTCTGAAAAAGTGCGTGAATTTAGGCTAAACGCCTCCAAAACGGACTGAAAATAAATAAAATTGCCAAAATTTTAAGTAACTGAAGGCCTGAATTTAGGCTCCCGGTTTAGGCTATAGCCTGAAAACTTACATCCCTGAGAAAAGAGAATTTTAGTAGGGTGAAAAAGTAGGAGTGGTAACCACTTCCTTCGGTAGACGAGGGTTAATGAGGTCAAAGGTCACATACCAAGGTCAAAGGTCAACGGAAGATCAAGTTGTAAACAAGGTGATTGGTTCTAATGCAATCTGAGTGGTAACCACTTCCTTCGGTAGACGAGAGTTAATGAGGTCAAAGGTCGCATACAAGGTTAAAGGTCAATGGGAGATCAAGTTGTAAATAAGGTGATTGGTTCTAATGCAATATTATGCTCATGTGTCAAACATCTACTTTAAATCAGTTATATTTCTTTTTATGCATGTTTCTGTAATTAAAGTGCAACTTCAAACCTGGGGGTTGTCGCACGCGCACATTGTGCCGGGACATTGTGATTTGGCTCAGGCAGGTGTGTTTGGCCTCTCAAGTCCCGATTTATCGGTTTAATGTTTTAGTTGACTTTATGATGATGCATTTGTATTGCAACTCTAATCAAATTAGTGTTATACGTTATTATTATTATTATTATTATCAATCAAATATCCGGAAACCCTTGTGTACATTTATTGCTCATATTATACGGTACAAAATCATTTTTATTTTGATAGTTTGTCACTAATTGAATAAAGATCTCCATTCTAATTTTATTCGCATTTCAAAAACCTGCGCCTCATCATGAAGACAGTTTTATCATTGCTCGTATCGAAAATCCTCAGATATCTATATACTACTAAAAACAGATCTGCCTGTCTGTCTGGCTATGCATTTCGTTATACTTTGACATATGGGCTGATACCGGGTGGGAGGGGGCACTCACATATGGGTGTTAGGCTTGTGCTTCCAAACCCAAGGGCAATTGGTGACAGAGGACTGAAAAATAGGGGCCTCTGGGTGAGAGATAGCCAAATTACCCCAAAATAGGGGTTTTCCGAGTGACAAATATGCAATATTTTCCCAAAATGGGGTCTTTGGGTGCGATTTTATTTTCCCCCCAAAATAGGGTCTTTGGGTGCGATTTTATTTTCCCCAAAAAATAGGGTCTTTGGGTGCGATTTTATTTTCCCCCCCCCCAAAAAAATAGGGTCTTTGGGTGACAGTGGTAAAATTTTCACAAAATATGGGGTCTTTGGGCATGTTGGGTGAAATTTAAAAAAAAATAGGGGGTGTTTGGGTGACAACGATGCTGAAAAGGGGATCTAAACAGCCTTACATACGCGTCGCTTCCAAGATGGGAGTGCCGGGGGGCTAATGGGTATACTACTTAGCATGACGGTAGGGGGAGGACAGTCTGATGTTTGTTATCAGGGTTTAGAGTGACCTAAAAGGTCAAAGGTCATCTAGAGGTCAATTTGCGTAGAACTACTGACCTGGGCCCAGAACAAGTCTGTGGTCAAAGGTCACACAGATAGGTCGAAGGTCACACATGGTAGAGATGCACTAGTTGGTACCTATTTTCGGCAAAATTACCCTTAGAAATGAGTTACGGTTTTCAGTTTGGCATTGGCCTGACACCCGGAAGGGGGAGGGGAGAAATCCCCCCTGACGCGACGGCTTTTACCGGCCGCAGCCCGAAAGGAGGGTTATAGGAAGGATTTAAGATAAAAAGGAGAAGAAACGGGGAAGTAGGTCCATATACTGTAAAAAAAATACTGTAAATTTTATAGGAAAATCCTGGAAGCAATTCTGCCAACAAATTACCGAAAAATTTACAGTATACTGTAAACATTAATTTAATCGAAACACTCAAAAACATAATATATTTGGTAGTTATTACAGAGATTGTGAACGTGTGTAGAGTAAAACGCACTGACGAACATCCTAACTTAGTAGGCCTATCCACAAATTTTTGCAGTGCATATACTGTAAAATTGACAGTTTGTTGTACAGTATTTTTGAATGAAAAACCGGTAAAAGCTGTATTTTTACGGAGTTTTGTTGGCAGAATTGCTGCCAGGATTTTCCTGTAAAATTTACAGTATTTTTTCCCTGTAAATTTTAGTACTTAATCATATAATTGAAGATTCATCGGTGTATAATAATGTTGTTACTCATTAAAATTCAAATAAAGGCTTCATTTTTAAAATATAGGACATAAAATTTACAGTACTTTCCTGTATTTCCAAATTACAGCCAAATACTTTAATTTTTTACAGGATTTTCCTGAAAATTGCACTGTAATTTTTGACAGTGTACACAAGATTCTTGGGGTCGGGCCTTCGAAAAGTGTTAACCTTTTGGAAAGAAATCCGCGCACATATTTTCCAGTTAAGGTCGATCTAACCCTCGGGTACTTTTTGAACTCCTGATACCAACAAGTCGACTTTTTCTTCGAATTTTCTCCAAATCTGTAACCTTTAATCGAAAAATCAGGAAATTGGACCGTCTACGTCTTCCGCCTTTTGTGGTATCGGGTGCGAATGCACCAATCGCTTCCGCTTTCTCACGCCTGGGCCTAGGGGAAGGAGAAGGAAAAAATGGGTAAAAAGAAAACAAAAGAAAAAGAGAAGGTAAAGAGAAATAAAGAGCTCTGATGACGACGGGTCTCTGTACTCTAGGATAACAGTCTGCAAAAGTTTCAGGAGAACATATATCCTTCTTTGCGTTTGAACAGTATGTTTTGTAATGCTTTTGACGAGGGAGAGATTTCCCGCAAGCACCATTTTCAATGAAACATTGGTTAGGCAGGGCCGTACGCATATTTTGTTTTTTTGGGGGGAGCGGTGGGGGAGGGGTGCAGGGGTTCGGAAAAGTAGACTTTTTTGGTAAAAGTTGATCTAATGCCCTTAAAATGCTCCTTTTTGAAGTGGACTTCCTAGTCAGAATTTATATAAATTTTGGATCTTTTTTATAAAAAAAAAATCAGCGGAGAGTGGACCCCCTCCCCCCCTGTGCTTAGGGATACAGGATGGACAGGGCTTTCTCTTTGGGTCAGATGCCTCCCGTCACAAACAGGTGAGGACGTTGTTTATCTGATTGGAGTATAATTATTCATTTTTAAACAAGGAGCCTATATTCGCTGCAAATGCTGGGGAATAATTTTGTTATTTTGGGTTATCAAGTTCCAAGTTTGTTATTTTAAAATAGTAAATCACAAAATAAAAGCAAAACGTATAGAACCATCATGTCCACACTTGGGCACTCTGATAGGCCCTCTAGAAACAATGTAATAATAATAATAATACTAATTATGTACACATAAATTATATCACAAAGCACAAAAGTGAAACACTGCAACTGTACTCTACATAATTCATGCACTGTCAAAATTATTAAAGGAGCTATTCAATTAGCTGCGGTCGCGTAATCGATAAATGAGACCTATTTATAAGTCGCGTGCCATTGATACCACCTGTTGAGTTCATATCTGCGGTTCCCGGATTAACATTCAAAATTAACCGAGATGTGCACAAGGTAATGCGGTCACGTTACTTGTGAATCGATACTGCTGGAGACAGTTTCCCTACAGATTTGTACAGTCTCGGCGGGCTACTCCCTACCTAGTGTTAATTCCAGGAGCCCTGTGCAATTCACGTTCTGTGGTCAAGTTGGTTGGCAGGGCTGTCCAGCTAGGGGTTGGTAAGCTGAAAGTCCTCAAGTTTTTTAGTTTAGCATTATCTTTTAACCAAGTGCGCTCTAAACCCAGAGACAGAGCCGAGACTGGGGTACAGTCTAATTTCTTTTAAAATTATGCCTGGCGACCCGACACAGTTTTTTCAAATACTTGTTTAATCAACAAATGTGTCAATTACATGGATATCATAGACTCATACTCATTGATATTAAAACCACAAAGGTCACAGACGGGTCAAACATGGTGCATGCCGTCAGAATCAACTCTGGCGTGAGTTTTCTTGTGTTTACACCAGCATTTCCGCGTCTTCTGCTGATTAATGTCACCCAAGGCGACCTTAATTATAAAATTGGGTTGTTTTTACCAATAATTGCGCTGATTTGGGCTTAAGATAATTTCAGGTGGGGCTAAGGCATATAAAATTAAAAGTTTATACCATGTAAAAATATAAATTTTGAAAAATCTAGAGGGCGCTATTTTTAAAATGTGCCAGTGTCTCTTTAATATCCGCCAGGTTCCTGAAGTTCAGCATTGTCATGTATTGAAAAATAAAAAGCTTGTACAACAAAACACATGAAAACTTCAATTTTGAAAAATCTTGAGAGAGCACTATTTTTTAAAATATGCCAGTGTCTTTTTAACAAATACATCTGGTTCCACACTGCTTTCTTTGAAATGAGAAGATTTGCATGTGTTAATCTTACTCAGCTGCAGATACTGATTGATAGTAAGGATGTCAAATGGCACTCCAATTGTGTGGAATGCTCCACAAGGGCATAACTTTTAACAATTTCTTGGCATTCTAAATTCAGAAAATATTTTTGTAGGCTCGGGAAAGTTTATGGCTTTATATTTGAACCTTTATCTATCATTCTGTGTAACTTTAAATCCTAACTCAAGAAATAAAGTCTAAGATTGACATTATAAGTCCCTGTTTTTCCTCTCCTTTCACAAAATTGTGGCCATGGCCCCCCATCATTTAAGTTGGAATTACCCTTAGTGAGGGCTTAAAAATAAATATTACAAATTGAAGTTGAGGAAAATAAACCTTTCTATTGCTTTTTGTTTGACATCAATCGGGCTTCCGTTCAAAAGTTATGGTCGAAATGTAACTTCGCAAATGGAAATTTCCCTATGATATTCTTATGTATTTTTATTGTTTTTCTCAAGCTGCGATATTTAATTTTTTCCCACTTAAAAAATCATATCTCAAACCGTAAATGAGCTTTTAATCTCTAATTTTCAACAATTTTCTGTGAAATTTCAAGCACTTATTTTCTAATTGATAATAAAGTAAAAGAACAATTTCCTATTTCTAAAAATATTAAAACTTATAAAACAGTGTTTCTAAGCTAAAACGCTGATATCTCCAAAGTGACGTTTTAACAATGTCAATGCGTGTCAGGATTTCTCAAAACCGATTTATCTTAGAGGATGGGGATAAAAAGTAAATTAAATGTTTAATCTGTAAACATTTAAGCTTATTGAAACAGAATATTTCCATTAGCCATGGAACTTGATTAAGGGGGGTCATGGGTCAGAAAGGAAAAAATAATTATTTTGCCAACTGTGTACCAAAGTTCCCCGTAAATCAAGTTCCCACGTGGCTAGTTGAACTATTCTGGTTCAATGCATAGTCCAATTCTCACGGTCGCATTCGTGTCATAACCGGCTTCCTTAACCTCCCTCTGAATACTGGAGTGAAAGATCTAATGTGTTGATAGGAAGTTCAATTAATTCTGCACAGCGCCGAATCCTTTTACAAATCAAGTCCCCTTCTTATATGTTGTGCTTTTGATTTCTCTCAATCCCCCTTTCAGAAATTTGTAAATACCATCCACGTCAAAGCTGAAGATTTTCAAAGAGTAGAATTTCTCCAGATACTCCAATGCAAAGTTTCCAGTCTAGATTTGGGGAGTAATGCCAATAATGGAGCAAACGTCTACTCGGATGTGCGACCGTGAGAATTGGATGTTTTAATTAATCTTTTTATCTCAATCGCTCTAAGAAGATAAATCGTTTGTTGAGAAATCTGACACCCATACAACGAACATATTGATAAAATTCACTTTGGAGATATCGGCAATTTAGTATAGAAAAAATTTTGGCCTTATTTCAGCAGAAACTTAGGAAATTGTGGAGCACATAAAAATTAATCTCCTGATCCGCTTCACGTGCAAGGATGATCTTGAGGTCATTCTACTCAGAGCAGAGAGAATGGATTCTATATAGAAATTGGGATGAATTTGTATTCTGCCACCACCTAACTTCGGCACCTAAACATGCGGTTTATTCCGTAAAGGTTGCCGAATTCGATGTGGCAGAATACTAAATTCTTTCCAGAAATTGAACCTATCTCAAACTTCAATTTTTCTTTGACATAGGCATGGCAGCTGCAGTAGTATCTCGCTTGCTTGCCTTGTTTTTGTCTAGGCGCTGGTCCCAATGGTTTGAATACCTCCTTTCCAGAACCGTCAACAGTTTCATTCAGCACTCTACCCATATCTTTATTGGTCTTTGATACAAAGAAAACTGTCTGCCCCTCTCAGCACTTTCATCGTGGTAGTGCTCATCGGCACAATGTCCATGTCCGTGCCCATTGCCATCCCCGTTCCATCGTGCCATGTCCTCCATCCGCCATGATTGTTTTTGATTTTTCCCCACATGGCGGCTTCTACGGCGGTGCGGAAGAAAGTGTGTAGTGTGTCACAGACTCCGAAAAAATTATATCTACATTAGTACTGCGCGAGAGATTAATGTTTATCAGTCCGTCATAGAGAATTGCATGCAAATGAAACTAAATCTTAAATCCCGGTAAACGAGGGGTTCTATGGAGATTTTTGCACCGAGGGTCCGTTTACTATGTTTTGTTTTAAATATGTACCGTAATGGGTCTGACCTATAGAACCTAGCGAGGAAAATTGAACGTTTTTGTCGGGGTACTTCGGTGGTCGCAAACACGAAAAGTGAACACGCACTCTCCTACTAGTCCGAGGTGCTCTGACTAGACACTCCTATTGGGTGGTAGTGTACTAGGTCAGAGAAGAAGTAGTATTTTATAGCTATTGCAGGGTCAATCACGAATTTTAAACTGACATTTAATCACCTTGACTTACAATCCATACCTAATGTCACGGATTTCTTCTTCTAACGGATGTGCAGTTCATGTCAGTGTACTTACGAGGAGTTTGGCGTCAATAAATGGTGCAAAATGAAAGAAAATTGAAGGGGCACTATAGAGTATACTAAATTGCCGTTATTAAAATTCCATATCAAAAACTTGCAGAAACATGGTTACATATACCTCATATTTGCTTTTTTTTGGTCCTAGTAATTATTTCTTCATGATAATAAACACCACGGAGTCGGAATATACCAATTGGACGTCGGTAAGTGAAGTATTTTAAAACTTTTTCTTCACGACAGGTTTTTCCGTCGGAAAAAACCCCGCGAATCCTATTGTACTCTGTTCGTAGCCCCGGGCTCGCCGGGCTTACGACGTTGTCGAGCTAAATCTCTACGGTGCCGCCATCAGTTTCACACAATTGCATTTCGGTATATTCCAGTTTGAGAATTTTTCAAACGCTGGTTTTCATTTACGTTTCAATTTAGAACACAGCTATAAGTATAAAGGTCATACATAGTGTCATGCCGCTGCGCTCAGCGGCTAGCCGCTTGGTGTACGCCGTTGCAGTGATTGAGCTCTTATAGTCAAGCGGCGCTATCGCTTAAGTTAAACTAGACGTCATTGAGCGGCACCGCCCCAAAGTTGAATTCAAGTCACCTCAATGCGATTTGCCGCTTTGGGGAAAACGCAGCCCGAGCGGCAGGGTGAATCGATTTATTGGCTTGACGCTTTGACGCTTGGGGTCACCGCTGGCGATTGCTGACATTTGAGTTTACTGACGTAAATTTCATCATAAGAGCGGCAAAGCGGTAAGCGCATGACATATGTTAATGACCTTTACCGTACCGGCCGTAGGGCTTCAAGATTTTTTAGTCTCTTTCAAAGAACGTTTCGGCCCTTTGCGTGTTCCTAATAGTACTACAGCTTGATGTAGCAGTCGTGAAATAGTGTAAGAGTTTAAAAGTCTGGATCATACCAAGGGTGGTAGGACACGACAAGAGCCTTGGACACGGACGTGCTCGATTAAGCTACGTGCCACAGGGCGCGTGCCACGTGATTTACTATGGACAATTCGGGGTCCAGAGGACATGCAAAATCATCACTAGCTCACTATCTTCAAGGCTCATCAGTTATTTGCTAAATCAGAAAATCGAAAAAAAAAAATCATCAAAAATCAGAGATTTTTTGCATTTTGTAACAGATAGTGTCTAACACCACCCTAAAGGCTTTAAAAGGGGGTCATTCAGGGTAGCGGAGAAAAATGGGGGCATTCGGCGTGGAAGAGGAATAAACGGGGGCATTTTGATGGCTTATAGGAATAATCTACTGATGTATAATAAAATCCTCTATCATTTATTGTTACACCACAAAAATACAGGGTGGACCAAAACAATAAGGTTTTGAGCAAAAAAAAGGGGGTCATTCCCCCAGTGTCAGATCCCTAAAAAATATGGGGATATTTTACGGATTTGCATTTGATGTGAGGGACATTAAAAAAAAGGGGTCAATTGGGTGACAGATTGTTTAAAAAAAGGGTCTAGCGACAGGAGCATGACGCGTGCTAATCATGGTGAGTGTATTTTGTCAAAAAAGGGGTGTTTAAAAAGTTTCGGTAAAAGAGGTCCACTTTTGCAAATTCGCCCCCCGCTCCCGATTCGGCCCCACCTTTTTGTGGTAGGAAGGGGAGGATTTGGGGAAAACGGTCCCCTTTTGAAAAAAAATCGACCCGACCCCCCCCCCCCCCCCCCCCCATTAAAAAAACGGCCTGACTGCAAACACATAATTAAAGGAGATCCATATCTTTGAACACTGCTGATATTATTCCCCTTTCTGTCAAGTTTTCAGTTGGAAAAAAAAATAACTGAATAAAAATTCATTGAGGAATTCAACTAACGTACCCTTACATTTTAAAGCTACAGTACTCCTTGGCAACTGTTATATTATTGACTCTTATCATGTTTCAGGTGGTAAAAATCTCAATATTCGTGTACTGTTAGAATAAAATTATGCCTTGGGTCGTACCCCGGACCATAGCGAGGCGCTAAACAGAAATACCAAACAGGTACAGGGACGATGGGCCAAGCCTCATTCCAATATAGCAACTTCACCCAAAATGTCAAAAGAAATTATACGAGTGCAAACCATCTTGAAGCTGTGCCTTGATCCTCGTCCGTATTTATAACAAACAAATCCAGAATAACCTCTTACAGTGGAGTTGATTCTTCTGTTATGGAATAAGAAAATATTCCTTGACAACATATAAAAATGGCAGAAATTTTTCGTCAAAATTTCGCTTTCACGTACTTAAACCAATTGACCGACGTATAATAATCTGGATTTCTTTCAGCTTCGTGCCTGTTTCAACAAACGCGCCCAAAATTGAATCAAATAGATTGTGTTACATTATACGACCCCCTCGTCCGAAGCTTCCGCTATACGCCTACATTAAGATCTGGGTTGGGGGTTGTACTTCAACATGCTCAAGGGTTGGTCATGTAGGGTACCTCAATGGATTCCTTTTTCTGCGTTTTGGACCCTAGGATGCACACATCTCTATTTTTTCAAAACAATTACAGCTGTATTAAAATTTCAGGATTTTGTAGTATTGTAGAAAAAACGAATTCTAAAAGATTTATTTGTATAAGCGGTTTTATAAACGCGACTCATGGGAACGAATTAGGACATATCAAGGCATGTTTAATATAATGAGCATACCTTGAAAGACCTTTATGTAGGGGATACTAAAATTGTCCGAAAAAATTTAATTTTTTATGGCAGGTTTTATGCAAAAAAAAAAATTCTAATTTCCAATTGGAAAGCATTACCTCCAATGCATTATACAGGTTTTATATGTAAAAACGCGACTCTCCTGGATTGAATTTCAAGATTAGAAAACGTAGAAAAGATCAAATGGATTCTTTTCGCGTTGGGACCCTTTGGATGCCAAATCTCGATTTTTCCAACAATTTAAGCTTTATTAACATTGTCAGATGATTTGAGTATTGTAGAAAAAAAATCCGAATTCTAAAAGATTTTATATGTATAAACGAGGACTCCCTCGGACTGAATTTAGGACATTATCACCATGTTTAATATAAAGAACATACCTACCTTTCTGTGGGGATGATCTGAATGTCCCAAAAATATTTAACTTGTTATGACAGGTGGGAAGCAACATCCAACGCATTATAGGGCCATTCTTCGGGATGTACACACGTGACCGAGCTTAATTTGCATCCCGTGACAAAAACAAATAATCTAGCAAAAGGTCAACCATTATCTTGGTTAGATTTTGTCCAAAAACCTAACCAAGAATAATGTTTCCACTTTCGCTAGATTGGTTTTTTTTTTTTTTTTTTTTTAATTTTGTATTTTTGGTTACGTGTGTGACATCCCTATAAGTATGGCCATATCCTATGTAAAAACGCGACTCTCCTGCCGGATGAATTTGCAAGATAGAAATGTAGAAAGAGTATACTTTGAAATACGTTTTTCTAAGATATTATTTTTTAGAAACCACTATGATCGATTCTGTGCGCTGAACCTCTATGTCATTACTTCGGATTGTCATTAAATGTTTCTTCTCGTATGAAAATTGGACCACCATACTTACAAAAAATTACTTTACTATTAATTTGGGGGGTTTTAGTGTTGGGTGTGTAATGAGATTTTAGACGTAGAACCTGGGACTGCAGGTTTTAATTGACCTAAAAACGTATTCTTTGATTTTGGTCTCTGCCAAGACTGACTGGGCCAATTAGGAGTGTGGTTAAAATTATGGTTGCAAGGATAGATACATGGTGAGTAATGAATGAAGATGAACACGAGAAGACGAAGAGTAGTATGTTCACGCACAAGAAGACATCTTGAATAAACTCACTGGTACAAGATGGGGGTGTCGCCCCACATACCCTAAGATCGAGGCACTTGGCTCTGTGCTACTCATTTGCAAAGTATGCTTGCTGGTATGGGAAAGAAACAACCCATGCCAAGAAGCTGTTCAGCATTTAAATTGCCTCCTTGCGGTTATCACATGATGCCTCCTTCCAACACCAACGGAAAACCTTGGAAAAAAAGATTCCCATATGTACCCCCTCGTATATATTTACATGATACAAAAATTTATTTTTAATTTTGGCCTTGTTTGATCAAAAAACGGAATAATGAAACAGCTAAATAATACATTTTATGTTGCATTGAAATATATGAGAGGGCGGTGGTAATTATGGGAAGTTTGCCCGAAAAAACTTATACATCTAATTGCTCCACCAGACATCCGTCGTGACGTTGTAGCGAGCATGCAAAAGCTTAGCTGCCAAATATGTAAGGTGACGCACCCTATGTTCGGGACAGCAGATACCTGCTGCCATCCCGCATAAATCCAGAGAGAGTTTATTAAGCAAAAGTCCAACCTCTTGAAAAACAGTCTCTAAGGAGCTAAGAAAGTCGCCTTGTGGAAGGAGAGACTTGCCATCAATCAAGTAACATCTATTGGTAGTGACCCTGGTGAGTAATAATCTCCCACATGGAGCTGACTCTTAATGGGCTGAATGACGATGCCATAACAGATTTAAGAAACCAGCCACTGGTCGATCTAAGTTTCCTTGCACAAGTGGGGTACATGGAAGCAGATCAGGATACTACCTGTGGTGTGGAACGCACCACAGACAATGGAAACAGTATCTTGGGTCGGCCCATGGTCTGCCCACGCTGGAGCAAGGCACGATGCTGCTAAGTTACTTATAACATTTCCATTTTAACACGATCTGTGTACGATTGCATGAGCCTATAAAGCTTAGCAGGACTGGATATTATTTAAGATGCGGTTGGTTTTATCGTTAAAGGGGAATTCGTGATCCACAGCCTCGTCCCCAATTACCTCAAAGAAATTGAGGTTCTTTAGAAGAAATTCGGTTATATTTTGGATTTTATGTCCTAAACGGACAGACAGAAAATACAACAAACTGGCCTATAAGAGACAGAGCTATACAACTAATTCACTCATTAACTCATTTCTTGAGGATATCTAGTGAATCATAAACAAAAATTAATGGGCAAGTATCACGAAAGCCACACGTAAATGTTAATACCTATGTACATTTGTGTTACTTTCATTAATGATCACTCTAAACCTGGCGCGGTTGGGAATTGGGCCGTCAGTGGGCTTCAAATGCGGAGCCCAGGTTACCAATCCATTATATAGACCAGCGGACAGATCTCGTAGCATTTATAAAGGTGGACCGCCACCCTGCAAGTACATAAGTTTCCTAAATAAATTTTCTAAGGTTCCTGCAGAAGTGGACCTACTGAGTGTGTCAGCAAAAGGTACTACGACCAAGACTTTTGCAGACGATGCTTTATTCCCGTGAATAAGAACAGAACTCGGATGCAAAAGGGGGACCCTCCAAACTGATCTTGATGCATTATCTCGGTGGAGTAAAAAGTGGCAGGAGTGACATTTAAGGTATTTGCGTCGTCAGAGAACCTATAAGATGAAATTCGCTTAATTAACATATATGTTATTTAAAGTGTGGAGATAACAAATCTTGAAAAAAATTAGGGGGGTACGGTATTCAATTTTGAGCTATCGGAATGGTTTAAAAAGGGCATGATTTCGCCCAAAGTTACATACAGTAGGTCTATGAGAAAATTAAAATTTGCACCACATATGCATTATAGCGAAAAACGATTTCGAGTAGATTTTTTTAATTTTTCACTTATTGTTCAGGGATTTTCATGAGAATCTTTTCGAAAATGTAATAATAATAGGGGGTGCCGGGATTCCTTTTCCAGATAAATGGCAAAAATGTCAAAAATACGCTATTTTGGAAACATGGCGTTGTCAAATCGAGACGCTAATCACCATGTGGGGCGTACCATCGCGCTGATAAAGGCGCAATCTAACGCGAGTTTTCGCTTATCGGCCGACGCTTCTCCTGTGGCCATAACGAAATGGAAATCCGTTTACTTTTCTGGTTTGTTCGCAGACATAAGGTTCTCTAAATCTTTTTAGCATGACCAAAATAACACATCAAGAAAACAGTAGGCCTATAAGGGTTTTGGTATTATGTAAAAGTGCGATAGCTTGAAATACATGCAGGAGGGGGGTTTTCATGTTTGTTCACAGTTTTTAATTTATTGTCGTATAAATTGTCCTAGTTGTCAATGTATATGAATTTACTAAATCTATAGTATGCCATATTATCAAATTTATTTATTTATTATTTATTTATTTATTTCGTGTATAGCTGTATGTTGTGTTATTATGTCAATAAATATCCTGAAAAAAAACTTTCATTTTGGTAGGATCTGCCGCAAAGGGCGCTGAGGCTTGAGAAATGAGAACGGGTGTGAGGGCTAGCAAACGTAAATTTGACATACTGAGTAAAAATTAGAACAGAGGGTCAACGGTTCCTAATTTTTCAGTTACGATTAAAATTGGGTAAAATTTGACAACACCCCCCTACATCATGTTGTGCACCATTCCGAGGTCTATGCCCCTATATGAAGAACCAATCTTTGTGGGGTTCTTTGGTTGAACAAAAACGTTAAGTCTGGGCAAGAAAATGGTTCTTTGTAGAATTAAAAACTCTAGAAACCTTTAAAGGTTGTTAATAAAGCACCCTTTAGCGGAGTTTTTGGTAGCACAGAAAGAAACCGGATTATTTTTTTGGCCACGAACATTTTAAGAACCCCGGGTTTAGAAACAAAAACGTTATCATCCTTTCACGTTGCTGAACTTTCAAATTACGAAACAAATACAAAAAAGAACCTTGAAGGTTCTCGTAGAAACTTTATGGTATAGAATCTTAGTAGTGGCCTAAGGGTGCAAATAGGGACAAAAAAGAGCGTTATAAGTTGAACCCATTTTCTCTATGAGTGTGTTGTGACATTTAATTTATCATTCCTTTCCATATTTGTCTAATTATTTATAGGCCGATCTTGATATTTTACGATGCGTACGCGTCGGGCTTCAACGAATTAATGCCTGATGGACAAACGGTTCTCTCGTTTGTTTGAAGTTAGGCCTAGAGACGGTTCAGACTGACATTAGCGATTTTTCTTTTAATAAAAGCAATCTTCTTTTTCCGATCAACAAAACATTTTTGTTATGGCGCTAAAGTAAATTGGGGGGCATGGTCAAGTCTGTCTTTTGCGCTTTCACAAACAATCGCATTTGGACCGCTGAACAAAACGAGTTCTCAGAGAAATCTGCGTGAGCACCATTACGCAGATGCAAGCAAGACGCAAGGTAAAATTTGAAATACGCAGGCGCAGTAGCTGAGCAAGTTCTCTGACGACATAATATCCTCCGACCACTGACATATACACGATACATACTGGGGTATTAAGTTAGTAACAACCTCAGGTGAAAATCAATTGGGAAAAAACAAACTAACTGCAAAAGGACCCTGGTCTGATTAGACGAAACTTCAAAGCATGCCACAAATGAATAAGTATCGCCTATCTTATCCCTATTAACCTAAGCTTGTGTATGGTTCAGCTGCTGCATGGATCCCATCAACAATGAAGAAGGAAAAAACACACCCTTGATATGATCCAAAGGATCAGCAGCTAGGCTTTGACTTTAATAACTACTACAGAGAGGCAAGTGTTTCTCAAATGCTCACCCAACTGGAATGGCCAAGTTTAGATAGTTGTAGGGCGGATCATGCATCAGAATTAACATGTTGTATAGAATTACCCACATTCTTGTGGATATGTCATGGAGTGACCACTTAACAGACCAACTAGAACGACGGAGAAGTACGCGTCATCATACCCTCTCATACATGCAATTCAAGTTAGATCTTCAGTTTATGCAAACAGCTTTTTTCCAGGACCATCCAATATTGGAAGATACTACCTCACCACATCTAATTTGGACATGAGGACTATGTTAAATTTAAGACTTGGATCATTAAGGACTACTTACCAAATTTCCACAATACCCAGTCCCTTAGGTCATTAGGTCAAAAACTCTGACGTGATGCAGGTATCTGTTTGGCGGAGTATAATAATCCAGAATCAAGAAGGGGGCTACTGGAAGCAGAATCAGGATAACTACCTGTTGGTTGGGGAACAGCACCAAGACATCTCTTGGTTTGCCCAGGTCTGCCACTGATGGAGGCAACCAATGCACAGACAAGGACTTGCGGGAATTCAGTGAAGCAGCCAGACATTGTACCCATCTCTTGCTGGATCATATTTGAGAACCACTGTGTTTGGACACGATAGAAAAAGATCTAACTAGGAGAGTTAAGGAAAGATAGCGGACAGGGGTCCGTTCCCGAAACTCAGTCGCAAATCTACGTGCATACTATGTCATGCATGAGTGGACGTATTTTTCCAAAGCACTGTGGAACTGGTAATGAAAAAGGTCTGTTATGTAGGAGATATGCGTGAGTTAGTATACACGTAGCGTTACGCACTACAGCCTGTTTCAAAAAAGTGGTACAATAAGAAACAAATTAGTTAAATATGAAATTTCAAAGTAAATCTTAAAGAACAAAGACCAGGCGTTCTAATGGTGTTTGTTTCATCGTGTTTGTGTTTGTCAATCCAGAGAGATAAAAATTTAGTACGATTGAACAAAATCGATTTGTGCCAACTTTTATGCATGGGCGGAGCTGTTGAGCGCCGTTATTCCACAAGCTTGAAGCTCTCAAAAGATTCAAACTTGACAAAAGAAACAACACAAATTAAAGTAAACAAGGAAGTCAAGTTTTTCGACACAAAGTTTTTAATAGTCAATAATTCAGTTCAATGATAACTATCTTCTTTTCATAAAATTAATAAAACAATACAAATATTTATTGCACGTCCAATGCAAAAATGGAGCTTTGAATTATTACAAAATTGGTAATGTTAAAATCATGACCAGAAGAATGTAATTGCAAACCAAAATAAACACTCCAAATCCAAAGAAGTGGTTTAAAAATATTGCACCTATCTTTTTGCATTTTACTATTGTTGACGTCAATAAAAATTTGAATTTGGAAGCAAAGTATCAAAGTGTGGTAGGAATTGGGTTCATCCTCCATTGGTATTACGGCACGGAATTAGCCCTAGCACGAATCTTCTTTAAAAGTATCAAAGGATTACAAGTATGGACAGGCTTTATTCCGTAAAAGAGTCTTTACTCTCTAGTCTAATCATGAATATCTTACACCACCCACCAAGGACACAACGGAATTTGCCTTTCATGATACTTGAAGACCATAAAAAACTTCTTCCTCCCGGGGGCTGTACGCTCGTGGTTCTCTTCTAGCAAATAATGTATGTCGAAGGTTATTCACTTTATCTTAAAGCTAGAACTTTCCTGATCATAACTTCCCCACCATGGCGTAACTGTTTTCGTATGGTTTAGAATTCTTTTTGAATTAATCCCGTTTTAAAGAATTTCATATCTGTTCAAATGTGAATAACTTATGTGTAACGTTTTTTAACCGTTTTCACTCAACAAGAAGTGGCACAAATTGATTTTTGTGTTCCACAGTAAACTTGAGTTATCTCCGTTGAAACAAGCAAAATGAGAGAAAACCAAAAACTACGGAAAAGCCTGGTCTTTTCTCGTAAAGGTGATGTACAAAAAACTTACTTTAGTTGAGATATAATATTGAACAAAAAATCGGTTTTGATTGTTACCATTTTTTGAGACAGCCTATGTTAGTTGGGGAAAGACCCCAGGACATGCCTACATGTCGTATGAAAAAGGGCAAAATGAAATGGAAGCGATTGCTTTTTCAATTGGTCATTTTAGTGAAACCCGGATCATTTAGCTCAGTTACACGGTGTATTTTTTCTTTATTTTGTCTTTGCTGAAGTCATGAGTTGCTACATTAACATCCATTAAACTAATCGCCTCATCGAGGTTTCACTGGTGGCCCCGGTCATGACCTTGTACACAGTTTGTGAATGCACCGCCTAAAGCCTCCTTTTCCGAATGCATTTAG
>JAMKCH010084939.1:0-70377 GCA_023653785.1 Ophioderma brevispina | reverse complement strand
AATGTCGCCGGCGACATTTAAAAATTTAGCAGACGACGGAAAGGCGTTATCTAGAAAAACGCATGCGTAGCATGACTACTTCCCATAGCATGGACCCTGTTTGACCGGTCTGTGACCTTTGTGGGTTTAAGTGAATGAGAAGAGTCTATGAGATTATTGCATATAATATAGACATTGGTTGATAAAAGTTATGGATAAATTAAAAGTGAGCCTACAAATTACTGGAAGTCTTTAACCTCTTAGTAGTAGTTATGTTTAATGTCAAATGTATATCTATGCTTCCAATGGCATAGGGATATCATTTGAGAGCAATTGAAGAAATTTCAATAATTTGTGAAAAAGGTGACATGTCGCTTTAAATCACCCCTTCCCTGTCTCAAAATTCTCAAGGATGGAACAAAGTTACATGTAGCATCATCAAGATGTGGAATCAGCAGCTGCAATATTGCCTACAAGCTCCTAGAACAATAAAAAACATTTTGAGCAAGACTTGTGTAAGGTCAAATGCAAATTGTCCTATGGGTGTACCGTTGGATTAATTTGCTATTCCATTATGTATGGGTCCCATAGGACCACGCCTATATACAACATTTGAACCCTTGAAACCAGAACGAATCGTACTTGTAAATTACCCTGTTCCCTGTCTCAAAATTCTCAAGGGATGACAAAGTACTGTCGCATCATCAAGATGTGTAATCAGCAGCTCAATATTGCCTACAAGCTCCTAGAACAATAACATTTTAAGCAGGGGATTTTAAAGGTCAAAATGCAATGTCCTTGGGTACCGATGGGGACTATTGATATTCCATTAGTTAGGTCTGCCAAGAGAGATTCAATTGACACTTGTGATGTTAAGTGAAAAAGACCATATGAATTAACATTATTATCATCTGAAGCTTCTTATTCAACTTTGTAGTGATGCCTATAACACATCCTAAGAGCAAATATACTCATCATCATTCCTGGAAAATTTGCGCATAATATCAAAACACGCCTATCCTGGGAACCATAAAACCAATATGAGGTGCTCGAATAACAAAATGCACTTTAGTATACCACACAAGATATTTTAGTACATGGGGACAGGAATTGATTTGTTGGTTTAGTTTTTCATATACAATTTTAACATCAATGTTTTTCCAATTTAGAATTTCCTGGGGAATCTGAAAATCATGGGTGTCATGTTCTAAAATGTGTTCTTACGTGTTTTATAAGGGGAAAATTGTACAGGGGTAAACAATAAAAATGTTTCAATTGTTTTAAAAAACATATACCAATATGTTCGGTTGGGCATAGATTTATAAAAAAGATATAGTTGCCATATTACGGACTATGGTTTTATACAATAGGCCTCAAGCCATGAGTTCAAGGTCATATTTATAGAATGTTCCGATTGTGTTGAAAACATGCTTTTAACTCGTTCTATTGGTATACTAAATTAAGAAAATGTGTATCGATTCTCTGTTTCACTGTTCAAAGTTGAGGGACTTTTGCAGATATGACTAATTATCGCACATAGACCCTGTAGACCCACGGCCATATTTGCTCTCTGAATTATCATCAAAACGTCATTGACAATGCGACCTGTATAGTTTCGGCTTCTGTATCCTAAGACGAAAAATTTGGCACAGTTTTAAAACAAACTGAGGTAATCTGAAAAAATTTTTACCCCCAGTGTGATCTTGAACCCAATTTGCCTTGTAACTCTTGTACTATAACCCTCAAATAAAAACACTTTGTCCAGTTGACTCCGCTTAATCGGGGACACATCGGAGTAGAGAAAATTTCCCAATTAACCAGAAATCCCAATTAAAAGAGGACTGAAACAGAGACACTAGGAGCCAAAGATATTGGGCATATAAATATTAAATGTTAAACCGCACAGCAACAATAATGTTGTTATTGCTTTATGAAATGTGCATGCCAATGAGAAAGGGTAAACATGTATTTCACATTAAAAAATGACACAAGTTCTAAATATACATACATATTTTCAGGTCACAAGGGGTGTTGTTGTCCCGTTTTCAGTAGTTTTTAATCAAATCGATGTAATTACTGGTCAAAAAATGCCCCGATTATCAGATGGAGTGTCCCAATTAAAAGGTGAATTTTACACAAACAGAAACGGTTTCCTGATTCAACATGTCAAGTATCGAAATCCCTTATCAGGCCCAATTAACCAGCCTCGACTGTATAAACCCTCAGAACAAAACTATACTTTCTGTAATCCTTGAAAGGTTTACTGAACATGATGGTCTACTTTAAAACACCATTTTGCCCGGTTTTCGATTTTGACCCCTGTGATAAACCTTGCCCCCTAGATTACATCCAAAGAACACATTTAAAAAAAAATCACCCATGCTTTTTGGAATCCTCAAAACAATTTTGATTTAGAAAAAACCTTGATTGCAGATTGTATATGCCACTTTTCACAAAAATCCAGTTCCACATGTACTAGTTATTTCCGTAATTGTAAAATAGATTTGATTTGAGATACTTTAAAGATTAAACAAGGTCAAAGCTTTTATGAACGTGAAAAAAAGAAAAAAAATCTCAAAACGTTGGATAAGAACAAATACCTAAGCCGAGTAGAAATCCATAAGATTGCAGTATCCCTTGTACAAGTGCCGCAACAAGAATCCCAAAGACACACTTAGTCCTGCAGAATGGTGAAAGTAATGTGCGTTTTGGGGTGAAAAGTACCAAATTTGTCACTAGGGAGCTATTGATATGCTAACAACTCTGGTCTAGGGCCAAATTAATGTTCCTGCCAATATGGCCGGCCATTTTAAAATGGCCGCCACCCTAAAAAAAGGCATTAATTTTTGCAAATAATTAGTTGTAAACTTTATATATGGTCAGATAAGACTTGGTTTCACTTTTTTAAAACACTATTTCTGTTCATTTCACCAATTGTAGTTTATTCAAATTGGGCGGCACACATTCTGGGCCTATCAAATGCGCGCCCACAGAAAAGCTGCTTATTTTGTAGGTTACAGTGCAAAACATGGGTTTCGTCGTATGATTTTCTTTTCCTAAAACTTTTGGGCCCTCAACCTAGCCCAAACTACCTTTTATTGTTTGTAAATGTCAATGTACCTGATATCAAATGGCTGTCAAATATTTCAAAATGGCTGCCAAAAAAAAATGCAGCACTGTAACCTTCCTATGTTTAAAGGTAGTATTGATTTTATATGTGTCATGGTAAATGATAAAATTTAATCATATTTTAAAAAGATATGGTGTCTTTCTGTATGTATCACATAAACAATATGGCTGCCCTGTTTCAGAATGGCTGCCACTATAAATTTAATAAATGCTCTAAATGTCAACTGCTGATTTTTATTTGTCAATTGTACCTCACAGGTCCTATTGCCATTCTACTCGGTAATCTTTATGTGCTGCCCTTGGTTGCATCTGTGTAATTTTCTAGAGCTGTTTATTATATTCAAAATAGCTGCTAATGTCAATTTGTTAGTATTTTAATACGGAGTTATGAATTCATGTTTACACTGGCCCAAAGTAACAGAAAATGATGTTGTCACTGTGAAGGATTACTCGTTAAAAATTACCAAAGTATTTTTGGATTGTATAAATCATTCATTTACTCGTTTCATTCTTCATTTTTGTTATATCTGATAACTTGTAGAACCCCCATTCTATATTATATCCTGCTCCCTCCATAGTTTTAAGACCTCTAGCTAGCGTAGTTTTTCGTCAGTGGATGATGGTGGGTAAATAATCAGATCCTAACAATCACCTCTCTCTCCATGCACACTGAGAAGCAGAAGCTTCTACCTCCTACAGCCAATGCTGCTGCTCAAGGGATAACCAAGGTATCTAGCGGACTGATGTGGACACAGACGGTTTGTTATTTTTTTCTGTTAGCTTTTTCAGCCAGTCCAACCTCACTGACTCTGGCTACATTTGGTTAACCGAGGAATCGCAAATCACAACCCCACACATCACTATTGCCCAACCCTAGGACCAGAGAAACTCTTTTTGTCTCTACTGATCTTTTTTGCACCTCAAAACGGTTGCCACAAAGGAAAGACACCGCAATGGAAAGCAGCAATATCTTCCTATGTTGTAAATCTTTTGCAAACTTTGGAAGAACTCCTCCTAAAGAAGATACCTTGAAGAATCAATGCCAACAATTCAAAGGTTTTTGTGACGTCATGATACAACAGAACAAGATCCATTGAGTTCATTCCACCTACCTCAATGCACTGTATCACACTCAACAGAGTAGCATATCAGGAAGGACATTGCTGGGGACAAGCGTTGCTGCGAGCTCATAGCTAACAGATCCAGCGACTGGTGTCGGAAAATTTGCAAGCGTTACAGTCCTGTTATGGACAACTTTGGCCCAGTCTATCAGAGGTATCAAAAGCATAACATAGCCAGGTCAAAAACTGCTGAATGTGGCTGGTACTGTAAATGGAAGAATGTTTTTGTGGGTACAATGTCGGGCTGCTTCACTAAATTCCTCAAGATCCTTGTCTGTGCATTGTTGCTGCCACATTTGGGCATACACTGAATTCTGCAAGGTTCCTGTATTGAGCAATGTTGCACCAACATTGGACAGACCAAGATATGTTACATTGTCTGTGGTGCTTGTTCTCAAATTACAGGTAGTGGGTCCCGGATCTGCTTCCAGGTAGCCCCCACTTCTGCCAGGCAACCTTGGATTATCCCGATTCTGGGTCTGATCTGTTGAGACAATCGCCATGTCAGCCCATGAGGATTCAGCTCCAGGTGGGTGCTATGCTCATCAGGTTCATACCAATAGATGTTCCACAATGGTTGATGCAAGTCTTTTCTTTCCACAAGGCGACTCTCTTAAACCTCCTTTGAGACTGTTTTCCAAGGGGTTGGACTTTTTCCTTGAGAAACCCTCGGATTTTAATGCGGTTATCAGCTGATCTCTGTCCAGACGGTGTTTCACATAGATTTTGCAGCTACGCTCTTGCATGTTTGCTACACTACGACAGATTTTGGTGGAGCACTTCCTGCCTAGGATGTAAAGTTGTCCGTTGACATTCTGTGGTAAGCTGGCAGGAGGCATTTAATGTTGATCAAGCTTCTTGGCAATGGTTTTACCTTTCTCATACAGGGTTAGTATACTCTGTACATAAGTAGTACAGGACAAGTGCCGTCGATCTTAGGGTAATTTTGGGGCGAGCACCCCTTCTTGTGCCCATTGAGTTTTGTTTCAGATGTTATTGCCGTGAACATACTTTACTCTTCTTTTCATGATGTGTGTCTTATAAGAGAGTGCATCCAAGGTAACTCCTATGTTAGACAGAATTATCACAGTGCTCTATGGGTCTTCCAGACCAGTTAGTTTAAGCTGACGTTTGGCTTCACGGTTGTGTAGATGGAAATTACATATATGTGTCTTGAATGGATTTTGCACACGGTGCTCTAACCAACGAGCTCTCAAATTGGGTTTGGGTGAAGGAGCGAATAGATATCATCTATAGGTGTTAATTCGAAGATGTCCATTGCTTTCCTTAGTCTTGCCTATTAAGAACGGAGGTCGCCGTTTCGAATCCGGCCAGGCGACATGTTTTTTTTCAACACTTGTTTCTCCTCGAAGAAATATTAATAATATCCATCGTGTATAACCTGGAGGCCTAAGTAGTTAAAAATTTCAAACTTGATTGGGTGTAACATTTTTTGGGCTGCTGTGGGGTTTTGGTTTGGATAACCTTCGAACTCGAAGCTTTTCTGATGGTAGAACATTCTTTCTTGCTGTTATGGTCATATCGGTGGATTTAATTAAAGGTGTGCCTGGTTTTTATCCTTTCCTCTGACCGCTCCCCTCACTTATTCCGCTTCACCATGGTGGAATACCCTTTATATCCTTTAGCTCATTCCTTGGAAAGCCCTGGTATGTATTCCGCCTCTTGGTATGGGCCAAGTCTTATTCCGATTGGGCAACTTTGTCATACTTTTTGTCGAGTTTTGGCGCAACCTTCTTCACGTTCTGGTATTTAAAGTGCCGCTTAAAAGGCACTTTGTTTTGGTCCTTACTGACTGCAGCATTGACTTAGAGTTAGTGGAACAGGATTCAGAACAATCCTTGGTACACAGGATAGAGATGTTTTGCCACAATAGGCTATCTAGATCAGATTGTAACGTCTCTTCCAATGGGTACTATAAAATTATAGCGGCCGGTTAGGGTCGTGAAGTGATGTCGATGTTGACTGTCTAACCATCTTTCCACGCTTGTCCATCTTTATTGGCTCCCGTGTAGCCCCCTTGGGTACTATGGCTGTTGAAAACGCAATTAAGAGATGAGGTTTAGTGGAATTTCCGAATTGAATTGAGGGTGTTTGAAATCTGTTGCCGTTGGAAGTTTTAGACTGATATAACAGACGAGCCGAGCTCAATGGTGAGGACTTTGATGTTTGTCACCAGATATTGAGTTACTTCTACAACGGAGTCTGTTTTCACACCACTGAAGCACTTTCCCCAGACTGTCCGATGTTTTGCTCCCACGATTGTCAAGGATTTTCATGAAAGTATTTAGTAAGACCTTTGCTACAACACATTAAGAGGCTAACCAAAGTACTTCTTCGTCAGAGTCAACTCATCTTTTGGGTAGTGGCAATTTGGCTATCATTTTGATTTGCCGTAGAAATTGCCACGTAATAGGATGCGTTGCCCCTGCAATCAGTTTAAAACAAATCACTAGGCTTTAGAGCACGGGGAAATCAAGCGTTTCATTGTGTACCCTTGTCCTGTGCCCTTGAATTTTTTGGAACCGATGCTGAAGGCAATAAATGAAATTCTCCCCCCACTGGATGTACATTTTACAGGTTATGTATAACCACAGAGCCAAATCAATCCAACTTGGATGTACTTTTTCAGGCTATGTATAACCACAGAGCCAACAATACCAAATCAAATAGGGTATATTTTTTTAATGAAAAAACAAATACATTCAAGTAGCACACGGAGAATCATACAGGCATGTAAGTGATACTTCTAAAGTAGTGGCCATTCGAAGGTTTGGCAGCCATCTTGGCCAAATTAACATGGAAAGAAGCAAATTAAACAACCAACGACCTTAATTGGTTTCCTCTTAAAACACTATCAGTGATTGCAAATACATCAATCAAAAAATCATCAAAAATCAATTTAGCATGTACGTAACAGTAAAGGGTATGCCTAACATACCCTACAAATGATAAGACCATAACACCTAATAGGACAGAATCGGAGATTTTTTAGTCATCACTGTCTGTATAGACACTTTACTACAACACGTAATTCATTGGTGATTCTTATCTTCGAACACTGCCGTTTCTTCCTTTTTCTTTCAAGTCTACAGCTGGAAAAAGGTAATTATGAGAATTCTACAGAGTTTATCCTTCACATTTGAAGCTATTCCTGCAAATTTCAAATATTTTCAATCGCTGATAGTGTCCCTTTAAGTTGATGTAATTCCTTTCTCGAGGGAGTTTATATCAAGATTAAGAAAACCATTCATTTCTTGATATTCAAAGGATCGCGTAAGGACACTTAGCCGCCATTTTGGATTTTCGCACCATTTTGGATTAAAATCCTTATTTGGTTTGTATTCCTTAAGGTGATGGTGAATTGTATCTTAAATGCAAATTTGTTTAATATAATAGAGAGAAAGGGAAATACTAAAGAAATTTTAAAAAACATAAATTTCTTGATATCCAAATGATATGCTTCAAATTTGGCCGCCATTTTGGATTTTCTTTCTGCATTTTGGATCAATTTTGCTAATGTAAACCATGGAATTACCAGTGGAGTCCTCTATCAGGGTATTTCTGTCTAAAATGGCACGAAACACCATAAACTTGAGTCATTGGATCATATAATAAACATAGAAAGCACGTAAAAACATGGCATTTTAACAAATTGAAAATTTGGCGGCCATTTTGCAATTTGGCAGGCCATCTTGGAAGGAATTAATTTGGCCCCTATACCCAGATTTATTCAGCATATCAAGAGCGACATCTGTGCCAAATTTGGTACTTTTCACCCAAAATGCACAATATGTTGATATCTTGCACTATTCTGCATGACTAACTTGTCTCATCATAAATACCGTATAGCTGTGGCCACTTAGACACATTTTCCTTTTCGAAAGCATTACAGAAACATGAAAACCGCGCCGACTCTCTGGGCACTAAATGGTGAACTGAAAACACAACCGGCAGAATAACAATAGAAAACTTGTCAGGGATAAAGGCTCATCATTTTAAAATGCCTGGATTTTGTAATGGTCCCCGTAGAAGAATATTCACCGCAACAGACAAATCGAAAATGAGCGGCATTAGTCCCAAACCTTAAAAACTTAAAAGCACAGAAAGGAACATAGTACGTGTTGGCTACTAGCCTGGGGGGGGGCCCGTTCCCTGAAGGGTATTTCTTACGTGCTATACCATTTTTTTTCTAACTCTGTAACAGGTTTAATATAAGGATTAGGTTAAGTTAGGGTTCGGGTATGGTTAGGTTAGGCGCATGGGTTAAGGATTAGAATTAGGTAAGTTTTAGGATTAATGATTTAAGCTTAGGGTTTTCGGTTTAGGTGCGCAATATACATTAATAAAATACGTAGATCCTAATAATATTTAGAAATTAACGTTTGTATACCGTATCGTAATATTCACATTTCATTGCGCACGTATATGGATCTACTGTTAAATATAGAACTCAATCGCTTTTGACAACGCATGTACACCAAAATGTTAACACTCTGACATGCCATTTGTTGAAACAAAATACGCACAGGTCTTTGTTTGGTATTGATTATTTCTTGCCAATGTTGTGGTCCGTGTTTGAGTCGTGCTGGAACCTGCTACTGGTTCTTTATTTCCTTCCGACTGCTTTAAAAAAACTTTTCCATTTTTTTGCTACTTTAATTTGATTTAAAAAGTACCGTGGTGATTGGAAAATGTTCCGAAATAGTGCTATCTGGTTTACGGAAACCGGCTTGTTCTTTCTAATTGTCATGGTTGGTTTTCTTCTTCTGGTTTGGTTTCTGCATTCAGTGTAAAAGACCTATTGCTGATCCACCATCTGTTGAATGAACTATCATTTTTTTTTGGAAAAAATGACTAAAGTTTTTGAAAATCGTCATACAATGATTGTGGCCACGATAAAGGTTCCAATGGTGTTGTTACCAGTTTTGAATATGTTTACAAACATGTTTTTTTTCAATGTTGCAAGTTTTGAAGCAATGCAAATCGGACCAATTTGCTTTTGCACTCTCATTTTTGATGAACCTATCTTTTGTTATACATATCCGGATTGGGAATGAAATAACGGGCAAATAAAGGCTTTTTTTTTTTTTTTAGCAATAGGCTTTAAAGTGACAGGAGGGATTTGTTGAGGATACACATATCTCTAAATGCTTTGGACGAGTTTGTAGATCAACCTCCTGAAGAACGTTTCGAAGGTTAAAAGGACAAACAAGTCGTCTCTATAGAAAACTATGCTTTGATTTTTGTTGTGCACGACATAAAATACCATCATCATCTTATTACATACAGTGCTGCAGCAGAGCCCAATTTTTTTCGATAAGGTGGTGACCTAATTTGAACAAACGTTGTCATATTCAAATTGTAGCTATTGGTCCCAGGAGTCAGGAAATGAATGATGCAAACAATTAAAACCTTGTACAAAGAGTTATGGGGGGTCAAAGTTTACCCCCCTATTTTTAGTATGAAAACTTTGAATAACATGCCCATGTTGATATATTTTATCACAATTGGGATTTGGTCCACTAATATATTTTTGACCACAATTTTGACACAATACCCTTCTATAATGATAATAGCCTTTTCTATCCCCGCCCCCCCAATCTTACCCCCACCCCAATGCTGTTGGAGAATTGCCTTTCGAGAAACACAGTGTTGCAATAGATATTAGAAATTATCATGCACGTAGCTTTGTGATTGTGTGGGTGTGATGTGTGTCTGTGTGTATGGTGGGTGTGTGTGGGGGGGGGGGGTTGGGGTGGGAGGAAATAACCCTTATATTTTAACTATACAATCTACATACATCTTGTCAAGCGATGACGGTCCATGGTTGTCAACCTCATAGTTTAATCTAATCATTTTATGGTAAGGTAAGTGGTTTTAAACCAGCAGGAGGGGGTGCCCCCTCGCTCAGAACCCTTGCTACCCCCTGGAGAAGGACACAATTAGCCCCCCTCACAAAATGCCTCGGCACCCCTTCTGCTCCCCCCCCCCATTTGCAATGTCTGGTTGCTCCATTGTGGTAAGGGGTTAGGGTTAGATAACTGGAATGGACTTTCTCCTAAACCTAATCACAGGAGGGCGACGGGGTGACTTTATTTTATAGCCTGTCGCCCAAATTTATAGGCCTGTGGTGGCATCTTCTAAAAATTATTTACTCCATACTTTCCCTTATTCCTCAAGTCCCCCCCTCTTTCAGAGGCTTATAGTTTCAATAAATATAGGGTCTTGTGGTGGCAATCCGCTTACAGGAAATGATTGGTTTCAGTAATTTATAAGGCCATCAATACTTATAGCCTTCGATGAGATCTTCCTTATCTAATAACATGATTAGTTAAGTACATTTATAGGCCTTCCGGGCAATCTTCTTCTCTAAAGAAATATCTTTAACCCCCACGATTTCCCCTCTTTCTTCAATGCCTGCCTTCTTTTCAGGGCCTTCTTATGTTATTTTTTTTTACTAGTTCACGATATTAATAGAACTCTGCACACCCGCTAACATGACTAGTTAAGTAAATTTATTGACCTACGGCACAACCTCTTGCTAAGAAATGATGGTTTCGAGTAATTTTAAGCCTACGACCTATAAATTTATTTATAGTCCGTCAATAAATCTATAACCCTGCGGTGTAAGCTTTCTATTGCGGCGGACCCTTTAAAAGAAATGATAACTATCAGCATAGTATATAGCCTGGGGCAGCCCGGGGGGGGGGCAACTTGTATCAAAAGTGGATATGAAATGCGTGAACCTGGACTTTCAATGCACCCTAAACACGTTTTTCACACCGACTAAAAACAAGCTAAAACCTACCTAACCAATTATTTTTATCTGTTTATGATACCCTCAACAAGTACCCCCAGTGCATTGAATCGTAAATATACCCTTGATATTATCTTGCTTTGCGTTAATTCCCAAGTCCGATTACAATATTTTGGATGATTTTGATCCCGGCTTAATGAGATATTTAACATGAAATTTCAGGGTTTCAAAAAACATACCCTTTTTCCTATTTTGTTTGTTTTGACACCCTAAACGATGTACGCGCGTTACCTCGCCTGTTGCAAAAAGACAACCCTTTTTAACTCGTTTTCTTGTTCACGCATCATATCCACCTTTGAATACAAGTGGCCCCCCCCGGGCCTTCAGCGCAACCTCTTTACCTAAGAAATAAGTTCAGTAAGGACATCGCCGGATAAGGAGAGAAGGAGGCCCTCTATAATCTAATAGTTTTATATTTCACCATCAATTTTGCGTTGGGTGTTGTGGACACTACTTACTCCTGTACGCAAGGTATTTTTTTATCCCCAAAATACAACTTGTATCAGAAAAAATAGAAAAGTCTGAGAAACTTCAGGGGCATGCTCTCTGGAAAAAGCAAAAGCTTAGACATGCCTCCATTTCAATGACATTTATTAATTATATAAGAACAGGAAGAAGTTGCATAGCTTCCCTTTGTCATGGAGCTGTAATGACGCCTATAGATAGACCTTTGCCTTCTAAGCTATAAAGAGGCTACATGAGGCACCCCTTTATAACAAGTACCCCAAATAAATACCTATAGCTTATGCTGCGAAATTTTGATTATATAACCTTCTTCACACCCCACGACTCTGGAATACAACCATGGCCTAATGACCGCGCTATTTAGATCATGAGCAATTTAACTACACTAGGAGCTAATAAAATTAAAATTCCCATGGCGCAGTTCAATAACTTTCATTCACCAGGTGTTTGAGCAAACATCCTTATTTTAGTATGATACCCACATCATATTCAGCTGTTGTTATATTTCTCATCCTAAGCTACTGACATAGCCTTTGGTAGATTAGCATGCTTACCACATAGGGATGTGTTGGTGTTGTATGTAAAAAGTTCGTTGTTGTTTTTGGCAATTCCATTTAGTGTTCCGCCCCCCGAAAACAAATGCAAAATGAGGTCTTTCACCCCAATAACCATAACGCCCACTCACATATAGGTTTTGCTAAATAATATAGCTTACATCCTTGCAACGCGGCATTGTGGTTCTTGGGGTGGAAATGAGTTCAAATATGGAAATTCCAATTACCAGAAAGCCTGTATTATACTTTACATAAAACCGACTTTTGGGGAATGTATGTAAAGTGGGACTTTTTGAAAACCAGCAAAGGTAAACTTGAGCATGTCGCTTTATTATGCAAAACATTTCAACGTCATATCCGTTCTCATGAACTATAGAGGGCGTCCTTCATTCCTTACCGGCGATGTCTTATTAGGCCGGCGGCGCACCCCTCTGCTAATAAATGATGAATTCAGTCAATATGCAGTGCAATCCTCTTACCCAAGAAATGAGTAGTTAGGCCTGCGCAGAATTCTTTTTAAAGCCTAAGAAATGATTAGTTCAGTAATCTGTAACCTGGTCAATCATCTTGCTAAGAAATGATAGTTCAGTAATTATAAGCTGAGTCCATCTTCTTAGGCTGAAAATGGTAAATATGCCTGCACGATCTTTTGCAGCTGATTATTGTTAGGGGAGTTACCACCCCGCGGTAGTTCGTTATAAAGGCTCCGATGCTTATGATTTTGATAACATTGCATCGTTATAGTCCTTTCCTATGCACCAAAATAAGTACTAAGATACCTAGATGACGTACAATGACTCATAAGTCCCGAATCACAAATTGGCATTGGCATACCAAAGGCTAAATCCAATTTTCCCGGGGGGGGTGGCCACTTGTATTAAAGGTGGATTGATGCGTGAACAAGAAACCGCAAAAAGGGTATCTTTTTTTCAACATGCCCGATGTACGCGCGTACTCGCAACATCAAATGTGGAAAAAAGGGTATGTTTTTACTCAACTGAAATTGTGATTTACGTGTAATACTCAACTTAAGCAGAGATCAAATATGTAAAGTAAGCAAGATACTAGAGGTAATATTAACGTCACATTGCTTGCTTACTTTTTTCGGGTAGCAAAACTTACAAAAATACTTCTTTAGTGTTTGCAAAATCAACAAAAAGACTTGTTAGGGTATATTTTTAGTCTGAGTGGAAATACTGTTTTTATGGTGCATTTTGGAAGTCCCTGTTCACGGGCGATCATAGGCCACCTTTGAATACAGTGGCCCCCCGGGCCAATTTGCGCTAAAAAGTGGAATATTGGATTTTCTGTCGGTTTTCATTCTAAACAATGGCAGTTGACTAGTATTACAAAAACGTAGATTTTAGAGCCATACATTATACTGTGCCGAATATTTTGTTAAAATGGATGGCAAACCACCCTCTTTCCCTTTGACTTTGATCGCATACCCTTACTCCTGATAGTACCCATAGATGGGTAAAGAGTATCCATGAAGCTTTTAACAAAAGCTTTTGGAATATATTTTAACACGCCGGAGGAAAGTAAACGGGGGTGGTAACCACCCCTTGTTAAGACTAGGTACAGTTTTATCAATAGAAAAGAGGAATATAAACCAGGAATGAACAATGAGTGGTACATATAATCAATCCTTCATATAATTGAAAATGATCTAAAAATCGCGGGGGATTCTCACTTTGGTTTGGAGAGTATGTGGCGCCGGGTGGTTGAACAGGATGAAAAGATTCTGACATATACTTCCCAGCATTTACCAACTTGAAAGCATGCTGTCATCAGCTCCCAGACCATTGCTATTAATGTCTATCCCTGTCTAATTAATCTTTCACTTGCCAGATCAATACTTTACTACAAGCCTAAAGTACAATGCCAATCCTGATTCTGGTCTAAGCTTTGACTTGTGTCACAAACCTGGTATAGATACACTGTAATTCTGTCGGGATGTCAACACCTTGGTTTTCCTGTTCCAGAACTTGCCACGAACTGCCACTGCCCCTCTGGACTCTTTCCTGTTTTTACTGTTTTTACAGAATGTAAACATCCAATTGTTTCAAACTTGTGGAAGTGATTCATAAGGGTCCTTTTCAATTTGCCGGAATATTTTTTTTAATGCCATTATGTCGCTTTAATAAATTTTAACGTAGTTCTTTTGTTTGCTATTGCCTTTGTTTTGTTCTTTATTGTCGTCTACTGTATTTTGTGGCTAAAGGACATAAATAACACTTAGTGCCTAAGGTGTTTTCACTCACGAACTGGTACCAAGGGGTCGCCCTAGAGACAACATTGAGGTTCATAAGACAAGCCCAAAAGTGCAGTATAAATGAGTTCCGGGTAATTACCTTGGAAAATCGAGGTAAATTGTTGCTTTCGAAATGTGTCAAGAAATTTTGATTTTTTTAAAATAAAAATAACAATTACAACAATAATTCCAAAATCTTTTTTCACAAGTGAGCAAACCGCAGAAAAACAACCCCTGTGTATAGGTAGGGGCGTAAACAGGGGGGCCCTGTAGAGAGCCATTTCCCGATTTTGAGGCAATTTCTTTTCTTTTGAGGCAATCTCTTTCACGGTCCATAAGATAATTGAGAAGAATTAGAGGAAAATTTATCCCTAATTAAATTCAATGATGATTTTCTTTAATCCGATCAAAACTTTACACACTGAAATATAAACGATTTCACTCCATTAACCCTCAACTTTGATGCCTACTCATCTCCGTGCTCTCATCTCCCCTCCCCCGTTAATCATTAAGCTTAAATTGGTTCAAATGTTATGAAAATGATTTATGAATACTTAGAATCACTTAACAATATTTTAAGCATTTTTAATTTCCTGGGAGAAAATAAGTCAGAGGCTGTAGTCCCACAATACATGGATAGATGGTATTGGATCTCCATTTGGTAGGTTTACCCGGTACCCCCCCCCCCCCCATCCATGGTGGACTACATCTTTATAATTATTTATATGAACCTAATAAATGGTAAAACTACATAATCATGATAGGTGCATATATCCAAATACATGCATATAACGCAAAAGCATTTGAATTTGTACATATAGTAGAGCATACCGTGTCAATTTCATGTTATTGGTGATTTTCATGGGGGTCCTTCCCCCCTCATAACTCACTTGTACACGTTTATATTTTTTGGCTCATGCAGTTTCAGATTCCTGGATTTCAAGCTTCATTTTGATATATGATGCACTTTGTTCAAATTAGGGTCCCCGGTTACTCGAAAAATAGAGGGTTTTTCGGGCTCTTTCTGCAGCACTAAGGCATCGTATTCTGCTTTATCCACTTCAGGTGTGATCTATATCATCGGTCAATCAATTCAAATAATGAAAAACGGGAGCGCTTCATGAATGTCCTCGTGTCTCTTTAAGGGCATACTCATATAGCCATGGTCTATTGTCAGGTGGTTTGTTCATCCTTAGACCGACTCTACCGACTGATGCTTAGCCATTGAAGTAAATCTGTGCGTGTAAGTTTATTTGATCAAAGAGCAGGTCTGTCCTCACCTCTGAGGCCCAATTTCTTTGTTCCCCTTTTTTGTTTCGAAGTTGCAAACCAATGGATATGCCTTGCCATTGCTTTTCATTCTCAATTTGTCAATCATGGACTATCACACACAATTTGTTCTGGATTTCTGTAAGCGTCGATCGGAGGATCTATAGCAACAACCTGATTCAATGAATGTTTTGTAGCCTTCCATTCCTCAATGATCCTTACTAAAAGCCAACATGGTGGACTTATATATAGTTTCAACCCATCGAGTCACATCTTCCGAAGGTATATGCATTGAATGAGCTGATGAGGGGGATGTGCAGTGGGTGGAAATTAAAATTCCACGCATAATCCATTGAGACATGCAGTCCCGACAGCAGAGAAAATCAATTCTATGTTTAATAAAAGAATTCAAGTCAACGTAAGCGCAGTTATAGCTACATTAAGTCTCAAAATATTCTGACTAATCACAATTTATACAGTGGTATTCAATGTAACAAGTGAGTTGAATGTTACTGACTTTTGAGTGCCCTTATGTTGGTAACGAAGCAACACAAATGTCTTTGCACTCTTCATGTAAAATGATGTCAACACAGAAAGTAAGATTGTCTTAGATTGTTCATGAAACAGGTGAATCAGGCCACAATTTTTTTTCCTGCCTCCTCTCCCAACTAATCGACGCTGTCCATAACTTTTTCCTCTGGTGATACGATGGGTTGAATCTACCATAATAGTTGTTCTTCTGACTTAGAATACTACTGACGTCTCATAGTACTGCTTTCCCATTTAACCCGGGAAATTTTTCTGTTTTGACTGTCTAAAATGCTTAGTTACCGATGTAGGGGGGCACAGAAGGTCAACGTCCATTGCATTCAATGGGCCTGACCTTGTTTCCTCCCTACTTTGTTAAGCAAGCATTTTAGAAAGTCAAAACTATTCCTTATTTTAATCCTATGAACTCCACCAATAATTTGCACCACTTTTTATCCAAATCGGAGCAACTTTAAAATTTGAACCCTGTACAACTTGACCCTTTTTAAATTGACCCTTTTTATTGATTTTATTGTTTTTAGCCTATAGCTCTTAAACTTTACGTTGTAGATAGTACAAACTATACCTTTTCCGAATCCTTATGGTTAGACAAATAACATGGTATACTTTTCAACACGATTGGGTCAATTTAAAAATTTGACCCCTGTACAAACTTTGTCTTGGCCCCCTCTCCTTAAGGCACCATTTGCCGCACTTAAGAATCACGTTTCAGGGGTCCCTGTCAGTCTGTCAACATATTTAATCACTCAAACCGTTTGTACTCGAGATGTGTTACAAATGTCTGCTAGCTCCTGGGCTAATTCCATCTTACTGCTACTCTTACTGCTTACACAAATACAGTAGTCAATTCATGCTTGTGAATATGAATGGGAATCTGTAGATAGCATTAATTTTAACCAGTCCAAAATAGTCATCAATAAAAAAAAATACAGAATTACGAGCGGTACTTTTGACCCTAACATGGTTTTACACAGAATGGGATGAACCTACAACACCAAGTACAATGAACCATATCTAATGTCGTGAGCTGAGACTTTAAAGTTGTAGTGTCATTTTAAAACTTCTGGTTTAGGAATGAAATGGGCAATACCTCCTACCAAATGAGTCGTGCATTTCTTCTATACCAGCCCTGCTAATTGTTTCGGGTGGTGTGATACAGTGCTGGTTTGGGAAATGTACATCATAGGCGTCTGTCTGCTAACAATAGTCCACCAATCAGGGTTCCCGCTTAGTAGATTTGGTGTCAAATGACAGGCAGAATTTCACTGGACACATAAATTCAGATTGATTGACAATGAGGTCCACTTGGACCCCATAATTATAAGCCCGAGTTAATGCAATTTTTTGAAACCTAATATGTTTCCAAACATCAACTGCAACTTTTATAGAACCCTTTTTTGTACTGTATTCATCTGATATGGTGACCCCTTACCAAATTCTTGCGGAGGTGAAAAACTCAATGAGACGGACATAGCAGTCAGGGTTTATGCACTAGAGAGGCGTGGGTAAAGAGGGGAACGAGACGTCATAGGGGAGACTTTGGGAAAGGAGATAGATCGCGCAGGCCTATCTGTTAATCATGTTATTGTGATGAATGTTAAGCCTTGAACTCACTATTGTCGTTTCCATACATAATGATTGTATTTAGTGCATGGTGTGAAGGTTAAGATGACTGAATGCCCTCCACGAATAATCCGTTGTGGCACGTGCATTTGAATTCTATCATTTTCCCTCTCCGACTTACTTTAATATGTCCCAAACTCCGGGGGACGAACGTATCAACGCGAATCGACTATATGCAGCTTGAAAATAGTGCTTCGGGTGGGAAAACCACATTCACAAGATGTGCATGGCTATTTCAACTATTTGTATGTCCTTCAGAAATCAACTTGTTACCATTAAAAATTAAGCATTGAATACCTCAACAAAGGTTTTGTTTTTGACCAAATAGCACAATATAAATCAGGAAATCTTACGAACCATGTATTTGGAACTGAAAATTCCTGATTAGTAGTACTACATAAAACACTTTTGGAAGGCCTGGTCTCGGGACCACAAAATATTCCACATTACAACAAGCTTCCACGCGAGCACTGACAAACTATAATTAGGACGCATGATGTCACACACTAGTCTATTTACCATATTTCTCCATGCCATTACCCCCGGGCCCGTTGCCACAGTGATAAGCGAAGTAGTTCATAACAGACGCAACGCAAAGCCGGTGCATTGATCACCAATGTTGCCAATCCACGATTTGGGTTAGCCCAACTGGGGCGAAACTTTGGCTACTCGGCCCCCTAACTGCAAAGGCCTACAGCGAATTCGCGAATTTTGTTACTTTTTCACTTTCAATAGACGACATGGTACGAAAGTAGGGATAAATACGACTGAAAAGTGTTGTAAGGTTTTCTGGACACACACAATGATGTGTTTGCGTACAAACAACCATAGAATAATCCAATTAAGAACACTGCCCGAGGAGGGTTCATGTGTGAGCCAGGTAGACGGGTAACAAATGGGCTGCTGTCAATAAGTTGCGATACAATAAAAAGAAAAGAAAGCGAGCACCTACGGAAGCGAAATTTCTTTCCTTTGTTAACTTCGTGTATCACCGTATTTCATCTTGCTATGATGTTGATCGTGTCTATTGTTACGTGTAGGTTGTATACGCTTGTGTCTGCCTTTATCAGTGAAGGTTTATATTGATTTTTTAAAATCCCAACATCGATACCCTCGCTAGTCTAAGGGGTTAAGAATTGCTTCCTAGTCTCTCCTCGGCGAAGGTCGAACCCACTTTTTGAGAAATTAATTGATCTTGGAATTTGTGCAAGTGAATGTGAAAAGTTGTGATCAGAGTCCAAAATATAACGCAAAAGTTATAAGTTTAAAAGTTTAATTGCCTCCAATTTGAGAGCTTTTATTTTTCGGCACTTATTGGGTGTGTATGCCCTCGGGAATTTGGGCTGATAATTTTTGGCAACCCTGCAATGTGTGTACATAAGCACGATGGTGATTACACTGACGGCTGGGTTATTTCATATTATGAATTTGCATAGGTACTATGGTGAGTGTTCAGATTGTTTGAATGAAATTTGGCTCGAATGCTCAGAAGGGGTCGATGCAACTACCGAACCAGATACTTTAGTGAACGAATATACCAGTGCTTAGAAATCCCAGCTAGCCATTAAACGTTTTAGAACGTTCAGAAAAAGTTACCAATTTGGAGAAGAAAAAACGTTTCAGAAATTTCGTTATTCAAAACGTATTTGTGTTGAGTTTTATGCACGTTTTTATATACGTTTCCTGTGTGAAACGTTATAAATAAAACGTTATTATAACGTTAAAAAAATTCAAATCATGTGGAAGCCTTGTCCGCAAAAACGTTTGAAAACGTTATTATAACGTTTCTATACGTGTTTGGGCGGGTTCTTTTACGGTTTTTGCTAACGTTTCAGTAAAACTTTTAAAACACGAATGTGGTTTTGGTTGTTGTGGACCGACGTTTTTTAAACGTTCGTAAAAAAAGTTTTTAAACGTTGTGCGGATGTGGTCTTTTCACGGTTTGTACCGTTTCAGTAAAACATTAAAAAAAACCTTTTTCTAACGTTTAACGGTATGGGGGTTAATGTGGCGGGGACATGAAAACCTTTTTATATAGAAACTGGTTGACACGCTGTATGGTCGTTTTCAAGGTTTCAACGTTTCTTAAATTTCACATTGCTGTTTTAACAACTTTTAACCCTTCTTGGCCCAAAAAGAAGCATTGGTTTGTTTGTTCTGCCAATATTAACCCACATACCTCAATACTTACTAATGCATCCAGACACGTCAAGTAAAATCACTTTAATTTGAACGGTTTCATTTGTGTTGTGATTACTGCTGAACAATTGTATTCGTCTTTCTTTTCTTTTAGTAATCAATTTCTTTTTATTAAGTCCATTCAAAACTACTAGTATTATGTCGACTCGTTCCAGTGTTTCCAGTTTTGTTCTGACTTTCACTTCAGCTTGGTCCATTCTGTTTCTCCTGTTACTCTTCTTCCATTCATCTTCCGAAGCTTCTTATATCTTGTGGAACGTTTGTGACCAAAAAATAAAAAATAAGCACAACGGGAATGGCATAAGGTAGAACTAAATTAATTAATCTTTTGAGATTGACTTGTATATGTACACAATCAAACTGAAGCAATCTGTCTCGCAGCACATGAGTGCTTATATAGATGTTTAGAATCAACCCAGTTACGGGGACATCGTTCACCAGGTCTTCCAAACAGGCGACGGATCGACAATTATTGGGTGAATTGTAGTTTTGCATATAATGAAATATTTCTAAGAGGTCTTGTCGTATACCAAAATATTGAGCAAAAAACAACATTCCATGACGATTGAAGTCATTGAGCTTAAGTATTTAAATGAGTCAAGATGCGTTATATTTAATTTTAGGTAAAATACATTTGTATTCTTCTAAAACATGTTGGGGTAATGTGCGATGTAAAGATTAAAATTCATTTCGTTGCCGAAGACCTGCCTCTGGGGAAACAGTAATGCAAGTATAAAGATCAAATGACTTGGTAGTAAGACTATTTGTTTCTTGTTTGTATAAAATGGTGATATTTGAATCATTTACTCTGCAAAAAATATGGAAAAATATGATACCCACCAGAAAAAAAAAAAACAGAGATTAAAAAGGCAAAAATTCTTCCGACTTAAACCGTACGTAGAAAATAAATTGTGGATGCTATTGACTATAGCCTTTTTCAAGATGCAAAATAAATGGTAACGTTCTGCGTACAAATTTTCTTTATAACTGTTAAAAAAAAACAGTTAATTTTCTGTGAAATACTACAAAGGCTTAGACAATGCGAGTTATTTGACTGTAATTTGGAAATAAAGCAAAATAAAAGTAGTGTATGGTGTGTGAAATTTTCAGGCCTTTAATGGGACTAAATTAAAAAGGAGATGAATTTTTAGAGTATGACTGAACTTATTGTAAACTGGTTAAATAATATTTGTTAAGGAAAACAAAAGGTATAATCGTTGGAAAACGTGCTAAAAATGAACTTTCAATGCAACAATGGCCAGGTCAAATCATTTTCGATATTTTTTCTTAAAAATTTGATTTGTGAAAAGTAATAATCTCTAAAATTTCAAACTTCGAATCTCGAAAGTGACCTTTGGTTGAATTTGTCTGTTTAGATTTGTTTGGCGATTATAACATAAAGAGAAGTATGGCATCTTTTTGTGGAACCCTGTATTTGTTCTTAAAGCTAATTACAAATGATCATAGTTGGATAAAATCGGATTTTTCTTCTTTGCATTTGCAGACGTAAACTAATATTGCAATTTTTGGTGATGAGATGCCGAAGGGTATGGCTTCCACTGTTACACCTGGATACACCATAAAATAAAGAATTATTGCAAATACAATTACATGTAGGTGTAAAGAAGAAGAGTCAAATGGGCTTTGTCTATTAAAGGCCTTCTTTAAATGTTTGTAAAACTCTCAGCAACAACTCGCTTCTAATTGGTCCTATGCAAAACCAGATTCAGTAGAACTCTCTTAAAGAGTACGTGCATATGTGTCACATCGAGTAGACCAATTGTCCAGCACTGTAATTACACACATTGTACCAAGTATTGCCAAAATTGCAGAGAATAAGAGATTTCAAAATCACAAAATGATTCGAAATGTTACCATCGTTCTTAACCACATATTGGGACGCATGGAAATGTCATAGAGTTGTGTTTTTCAAACAGAAGGCGTGCACATGCTTGAGTTGGCTTTTAAATGTTTTTCCCTAGAATCCAAGAGTGCGAATGACACTTGATTTGATTGCCACGTTCCCTAACTATGGCGGATAAACGAGCTGGCGATCGATAACTTGCCGATTGCGTAAATACAGGGATCCAGCGATAAAAATGTGGAATTACTTTCTTTGTGTTGTATGCCTATGTAAATCTTGAGGATAATGGGGTCACATATTTCAGAAAATCACTTAACGTTTAAATTACAATTTCACATTACGTTGTAGGGGCATACATACCCTTTTAAACGGGGGGTTTGCTTTTCAGACGAAATCACTGGCGGGCTATGTGCTTGTCATACATTCTTTCTCATCGGCATCTATTAACCCTAAGGCGCATGCTGGTAAAGAAAAAACGTTTATTGAGCATATTTTGATTCTACATTTCGGGTTCAGGACAACTCTGTATAAACTGTGATGAATATTATTGCACCACATTTTTAACATTGCGAGGTATCCTAACGCATCTAGGTGTTGATTTGACATTAACAAATTTACACATGGCTGAATTAGATAGTATATAAAAATGGCACATATTTTTTTGATATATTATAGGTAAGGTCAAAAGAAAACTGCAATTTTTAACCAACAAGGAGTAGTATTTTGTATGTTGTTGATGTTGTTGATGTCGCGTTTTAGGCCATTTTAAAAGTGTTACAGAAATATTGTACATCTTGGCAGTTACAATGTATCACGATTGTTTCATTTCAGTCTGTGATTAAATCGAAGGGTAAGTTGTCCTTATTGGCGAATGTTGGGCTGTAGAGGTCATGGGCGGTGATTGTTACACCTGCACTTTTTTGGCGAGATCAACATAGGCTACACAGTGATACCTTATTTTTTTGTTATTCAATATTCCTCCTTCTATGGGTTAAGGATCGCTAAATTTTCAATTTTATATGCATAATAATAAATGTGTTCAAAAGTTTTTTTAACCATAGGACGTATTCTAAGAAGTGCTGATGTAGTTTAATGATGTTTTTAATATGTGAATTATCACTAATTTATTTGTACGTGTTTCCAGTTATAATGCCAGACGAAATATAATATTAAACAACGTGACGTGATACCAGTCTGAGAAACCTTACACGGAATTATAGACGCTAGTACAGAGCTGAGATAGTATATTATACGTACTGCGAGTAGCCTGATGATTGTCGGGAGTAGGTGCAAAACCTTGTAATTCAATCTGAATGCAGATCCGGTATGATTTTCTTACTGGTAGGATAGGTCATTTCTCCTTGTCACTGGCTGTTTCATCTTCGCAGGAATTAGTTGGATAGTTCACAAAAACTTTCATAATGTTTTGACGTGATGTTTTGATGGCTCATGATACGGAGGGAAGGAGGAAACCGTTAACTCTGGAACGAATTATAATGTACATTGCTAAAATTACAGCGCACGAAGGAAAAACTTACAGGATCGACTGCTGTGTAAAAGGCTACAAAACGGCCTATTTAATGATGACAGTATTGTTAATGTTTCCAAGCCAATTGTGACTCATATCAAAAAAGGATTTTTGTACTGACAATGCAGCACAAAGGACTTAGCAGAGAAATAAAAAAATCATCACCTTACTGCGGCATGTTACTCTTGGCTCCCAGAAGGAAATTTTAATCCCCATGATTTTAATACTTTTGGTTAGGTTTTATCATTCATGCGATATTAAATTCCATCAAGAACTGATTTAAGAAGCATTTTATTTAAAGTGCTTAGTATATAATTAAGACAATAATTTTAAATCCGAGACAGTTTTTGTTTGTAATTCGCGGGCCCTAAATTAATAATTCAATTTTTTTTTCTTTGTGGGAGATATGTTAATTCAAAATCGGTTAACTTGACAACAATGTGAGAGAGTTCTATAGACTCAGTTTTTACCCAAGAAATGTTGTCGCAAAACACACGTCACACCCCTACCAATAAAACCATTAACCACTACAAACACCACCCCAACATTCCACACACACCACACTCGCGTCTGCGCATGCACGCACGTCCGCCACGTGACCGCATTGGCGAACCTATAAAGTTCCGGTCATTATATTAAGTTATACTCTAATTACAATCAACAACACCTTCGTACTCTGCAATTTCAGCTTTCTGCAATTACTGGCTCACTTAAAAAAGTTAAGGTCATGGATCACCATTTCAGACTCCCATCAGTTTAAAGTATAGCTACAGTAGTACTGTGTCAAAGACAAACTTATTACTATCATATAGCGTTAAACTTAGTGCAATCTTTAGGTATATCTACCATTGTTTACCATTCGCTTATATACAACTGGAATTTGAGCTTGTTGTAGCACACACATGGGACTTATATAATATCAGACTAAAGGCAAGTGGCGTAACAGGCGGGGGGCAGTGGGGGCATGGTTGCCACCTCCTGACCGACTTGTGCGGGATAAAAAAAATTGCAAAAAACTAATGCAAACAGTGTTGTTTTAGCCCTTCAGACCGAAAAGAATATAAAGGAAAAATTGGCTTTTGACCCCCCTAAGAGGAAAAATTCCCAAAAAAAAAAACTGGGAAATTTGCCCCGTTAGAGCGGGCAGGTGAGTGTTGGTATACGCCCACTGGATAAATTATCAATGGAATTATGCCCAGGTAACGGCCATGATTATCACCACCACAAACAATTTGTTGTCCCTATGGTTCGTGTGCTTATAACTTTTAGCCTGTTACCTGGCTTGTGAGTGCAGCAGGGGTCATCACAGGTCACTCCAATACGCTTGTACTGAACACAAATTGGGCGGACAAATATTTTGATTTAGGGCAAGGGCAGCCGCAGAGGGTTAAGTTTTACAAAATAAATTATTCACTATCAATTATCTCAATAGTCCGCATTTTGGTTCCAGCATGTTTTGATCCACCTGTTAGTTCACAGCATTTAGACTATAAAAATTATTTAGGCCATGAGTTCCGAAGCAAGGGTACTTGATGTTTTTAGAATGTGAGGCTTAAGACAGTCGTTAGGAATAATTCGACTATACATATTCATTTATTCTTTCATATGATTAACAAACGATATTGAAAATACATTCAATTATCACTAATTATAGACGTATCATCACATTCAACAATATCTAACATTAAAAAACTACAAAGGTTTTGCACAGAAATGTGTTCGAGGTACTAGACCATTAAATCGTTTTACAATTAATATCTTCCTGAAACATATTATTGGGAACTAGTATTTTTATACTGGGCTCTAATAGGGTTTGCGTGATTCTAAACCAAATTAAAATTCACCATTAAAAGTGCAAGAACAAGAAAGAAAAAACAGTTTTCTATGCTAGTTACTAGTAGTAGTAGGCTTACCTGTTGTGTATTGTTAACTTCAATTTGTTGGGGCAAATTTTAAGAAATTAAGAAATAAACTCGAACGCCGTTTTAATTTTGTAATTAATTTCTGGTGGTTGTGTACACCGATTTCTGGGTTCCGCAATAAAATTTTGTGTACTCTCTACAGGCAAACATTATGGTTTTTCTAAGATCTTTATAGTAATTTTTTATTCCCATGGGAATGCCAGAGTGATATCGTGCTTAAAAATCGAAATCTTTGTTGATTACAAAATTCGTCCAGAACTTTTACATCTTTGAAAAAGGAAAAGGGGGCAGTTATGATCTGGCTTAGTCTAAATCAAAAGAAATGTAAGAGTTACATATTTATGCTCTGATTATTATATTTTTTAAATCTCCATAGGTCCTATGCGGCATATTCAAAAGTTTTATTATGGAGAACGAATTAAAACTTTAATTGTTTTTTGAAACAAAAATGAGCTATCATGACTTAAAACCCGGGGTCAGAACAACAACAGTTAACCATATAGCTGCATATGATAATGCGACACGTGACCACGACGACGGTGTTTGTACGTAGCTAGGTTGAGTGGTGTTCTGTTGCTTAATACAGACTTTACGGGTGTGATTTAAGTAATTCTGTAATATCAAGATTGATTTAAAAATGTGTACTTACCTGTTGTGGTTAGGTATAAATACAATACTGTCCAGGAACAGATCGAAATGGAAACCGAAAGTGAGAAGCATCATTTCACTTGCGATGCGAACTTCACATTCTAAAATGCTGAGCGTGTCAAGGACCCGGTTGCGGGGTCATGCAATTTATGTTATTCCATTTCGTCACGTGACGAAATACGACTCCGCCAT
This sequence comes from Ophioderma brevispina, assembly GCA_023653785.1. Taxonomy (NCBI): domain Eukaryota; kingdom Metazoa; phylum Echinodermata; class Ophiuroidea; order Amphilepidida; family Ophiodermatidae; genus Ophioderma; species Ophioderma brevispina. Next base: position 44,243 of record JAMKCH010084939.1, on the reverse strand, counting down.
ATCTAGTATTGTGAACTGGCTGTTCTAATCTGTTACCTTTTGTACTGATGCCTATACAATGGAGAATTGTGTTGTTGTTTTGACGCTACAATATATCTTTTCGCAGGGACACAACGACATTACGATGGGCAAAAATAACGACGGATGATCAATAACGAGCTGCAGCGGCACTGCAGAAGGGCGACGCGGTGGTTGGTATAGTGATGAAGACGGTTGGTTAATGAAAAAAGGAGATAAAATATTAAAAATCGGTGAGCGGAGGACGACGAAGAATAACGTTTATAAAAAGATTATAAAACTGTTGAAGTAGATTAAAGTTTACATGATGTAAGTCAAACGTTGAAAAAATTACGTTTTTGTTATAACAAGGTATCAGCAAAAATATTCCACGATAGATCGGTAACCGGATTGTTTTCGGAAGCGTTTAAAAAAACGTTTTTAAAACTTTTCCAAAACGCAAAAACCATTTCAAAACCACATTCGAAAGTTCTGAAAACGGTTTTGTGTTTCTGAGATAGGGGGTTCGTCGAGTTGCCAATTGTGTAAAACAGCTATTTCAATACGGAATAAATCGCAATCTCATCATAGGGCGCAGTCCACACTATAGAAAAACGTTTTACACCAATTTGGCACTAGCCAGTGGTGTAGGCTTCACCTGCAGGCACCTGTAGGAAATACGTTCAAGTCAAAAATTTGGAGGCTGCATTGTTTTCGGTATCACTGTATGGAATTTTATCAAAAAAGTATAATATTTTGTCTCAATAGAAAGTTATAAAACTGGATTACATTCTATAAGATACTATATCCAAAAACAGGCTTCTGTTGGGAAAAATGACTCACAAAGTGGAGTTACGTGCATTTTCCCTATGCCAATTATGTGTGGCGTGTAGTAGCTGTGCATTTGCACATTCCCGTTTCTTGGATGATGTCCGTTTTTTCAAACTTTGTTTGTAATGCATGACAGATAATTCTGACCATTTGGAAATTATGGGGGTCCAGTGGACTGTCAAGTTAAAAACGGAACCCTGATACCAAGATATGGAATGCGTTGAAAAAGAGAGAAAAGTATATGTTTCCGCAGAGTTGATTCCGAGGAGTAAAGCAGTTGACAATCTGAGATCTACTTATTCGAAATGGACTAGGTGAACACATTGTGATTACTGCTTTAACGTGGTGGCCAATTGTACATTTTCCTGTTTTAGGAAGGATACAGTTCATCATTTGATTTGAAATCCATATTGTTGGACGCGCCATTAGATTGCAAGGGATGGGACCGCTGAGTAGTGTAGGTGTTGATAAAGCGGATAACCCCATTCAATCATAATTTTTTCAGTGGAGGGCGGTGGGCTAGCATTTTGTGAAAGATAGTGCGACATTGTTTTCTTAAATACCTTTATTCAGCCACCCTCTGTATTGTAATAAATGGTGCCACATTTAAACGTACTGGAGTCGGAGTGAATCTAGAAGATGCCAAGGGCATAATAAATAGACTCTATATAATAATGGAGTTTTCTGCCAATGTGACTTTAAAGTACCTTAACATGACGTTACTTACTTTTGGATTTAATCTATGTCGTATGTTATCCATTACAAGAAATGTGGGATAGTTCAATAAACACTGACCCTATGCTACCCGAAACCTCTTTTTCCCTTTGAACATGTTGAATACTCGTACTGAAATGACAGATAGCCCGTAAAATAACAACAATTACACGATGCGTCTGGAGAGCACGAGGTGTGATGATGAATTATTCGAAATTGACCGCATTTCTTCATTTTCTCTATCCAGAACAATACAAGGAGTGCATGTTGGTGTCAGAGATTTCCTGATGCGGCAAAAACGGAAGCGCAGGTGAAACTCGGAAGAAAGTCACACTGTCAGGTTGTATCCTTCCAGGGACTGTCAATTATGTAATATTTTCGGTAGGGGCTGTTGTCTGGGTTAAAATTTATTTAGGAGAATAAAAAAAAAAGCAGTGGGAGCGAACATTGAAAATATCAGCATCTAGTGCAGCCGCTGTCTGATTATCATTGTCTATTAATTGGTATTGAACAACAGCAACCCTTGGAGTTGACTTAATATTTCGTTAGATGCTACTCAATTGTCAACGTAGTTATAGATAGAGCGTTAAGGAAACTAATTTATTAAAGTGATAGGGCTTCTCCCACACGGGTATAGGAAATCTACGACGTAGTCTAGAAGAAAACTGCTAGTTCAGCTGAGTGTCCTTGAGAAGCCTCGCAGGGATTTCAAAAATAGTGTTGGAGCTTTTATAAGTTTAAGTATCTGTAGTCGTTTAAGAATCAGACATCACGTGCATTTTCCGTTGGTATAAGTGTTGATAGTTTTTTCAAATAAGGTACTTCAATATGAAAGAGGTGGCTTTATTAAACTAACAGTGAAGGAAAATGATGATGCTGCTGTAGGAAGGCACAGGACACCTGAATTTACTAACAAAATAAAAGTAATGGCAAGATGGAAATAACAAGGATTGTTGCTTAAAGAACTAAAGAAATCGGTGACGCTGGCCCTTTTAATGAAAATGAGGATTGTATATACGCGTTTAATAAGTGCTTGTTTTTTTCAAATGCATAGCAAAGGCTATGCACAGCAATTTATGGGAATCTCAGTATTAGACAGTGTTGATTACACTCATTTATAATCAATGGATATATAGTATTAAGTAACAAATTAACAGGCAGCTATTTCTAAATTAGTTAAAGTGATTACAGCTTTAAAGGGGTGGCAATACATTTTCCTTTTAGGAAGGGAATACAGTTCATATTTGATGAAATCCATATTGTTGGACGCGCCATTAGATTTCAAGGGCTGGGACCGCTGAGTAGTGTAGGTGTTGATAAAGCGGATACCATTCAATCATATTTTTTCAGTGCGAGGTGGTACATTTCTTGTGAAAGATAGTGCGACATTGTTTTCTTAAATAACTATTCAGCCACCCTTGTAATATAATGGTGCCACATCTTAAACGACTGGAGTTCGGAGTGAATCTAGAAAGATGGCAGGCATATAAAATCGACTAATATAATAATTTAGTTTTTTCTGCCAATGTGACTTTAAAATACCTTAACATTAGGTTTACCCTTTAGCTTTTGGATTTAATATCTATGTCGTGTTATCCATTACCCGAGAAATATTGGATAGTCCTCAACATAACCCTATTCTAGGGACGCCGAACTAAACCTCCTTTTTCCCTTTGAACAGCATGTTGAACTCGTAGAAATGACAGAATAGGCCCGTAAATAACACAATTTACACGGTGTCGTCTGGAGAACAGGAGTAGATGACTTATTCGAAATGACGCATTTCTTCATTTTCTCTATCGCAGACAATTACAAGGATTGCATTTTGTCAGAGATTCCGATCGGCAAAACGGGAAGCCGCAGGTGAAACTCGGAAAATGTCACTGTAGGTTGTATCCTTCCAGGGACTGTCAATTTATGTTCAATTTCTTTCGAGGTGACAATGGTTAGAGAAAAAATAAAAGAGCGAACATTGAAAATATCAGCATCTAGTGCCGCAGTTGTCTGATTTCTCATTTTGTCTATTAATTTTATTGAAAAGAGAACCCTTGGAGTTTACTTTAATATCGTCCAATCTACTCAATTTGTCAAATTAGTATAGAGCGTTAATGAAACAATATTATTAAAGTGATATGCTTCTCACACACAGGGTATAGAAATCTACCAAGCAGTCTAGAGAAACTGCTAGTTCAGCTGAGTGTCCTTGAGAAGCCTCGCAGGTATTTCAATAATCGTTGCAAAGCTTTTATAAGTTTAAGTAATCGTACTTTAAGAACAGACATCACAGCATTTTCCTTGGTATAAGTGTTTTATTAGTTTCTTTCAAATAGGTACTTTAAGATGAAAGAGGTTGTTTATTAAACTAACAGTGAAGGAAATCATGATGATGCTGTAGAAGGCACAGACACCTAATTTACTAACAAAATAAAAGTAATGGAGATGGAATAAAAATGTTATACTTATGTAACTAAAAGATGTACTGTCTGGTTTAAATTGCTGAATAACAGGGCAGTTTTATAGCGTTTTGAACCTTTTTTTAAATGAAACAATTTAGGAACTCGGTATTAGACAATTTTATTACACTCATTAAATCAATTGGATAAAGTAAAGACAATGGGAGCAGCATTTCTGAAGTAACACAAAACTTCACAAACTGTCGCATCACAAGAGGCTATATAGGATTGTGTTTACATTTGTCGCGGGTATTATGTAATGCAATTACTTTGCACAACTTCGTGCCCAGCAAGTACCTTGTTACTTAAACCTCTACGCGTACATCACAATATCTACGTTTTCACCACAGAGACGTTTGCCTTCTAGATTTCGGCGTTAAATGCATCACCGATGTAATCCATTTAAACATTTACTTGCACACCCGAAGGAAGTAGGAAATGTTACAATTCAAGTAATAAAGTTAATGAAGCTCGACACTCATCAGCTAGGGATACAACTGAAAGCATTCGACAAAATAAAGGAATTCATTTGGGTTTTTACCGAGAAGAGATAAAAACAATACGTAACTTATGTCTTTAAAAAGGTCTGTCAACTCTTGGGCATGCATCAAATCAAAATGCACTCACTTGCAATATCGTTCTGCCGTAAATGCGTGAATATATTTAACTTTCCAGACTAGTTGCCTTCCAGAGAGAAGGCAACTATTGACAGGATGAGTCGTAGATTTATTATGATTATGTGAAAGTCAGCAACAGTAATGTTTCCCAGTATTCCAAAAAGCATTGGCAGCTTGTGATATATTATTCGAAACGACTAGTTGAACACAGTTTGATTACAGATTTAAAAGGGTGGATGATACTTTGTAGTAGAATATACATTTTACTTTGAGGCAAAGTTGTCTGATTTCTCATTTTGTCTATTAATTTTATCGAAAAAAGAACCCTTGGAGTTTACTTTAATATCGTCCAATCTACTCAATTTGTCAAATTAGTATAGAGCGTTAATGAAACAATATTATTAAAGTGATATGCTTCTCACACACAGGGTATAGAAATCTACCAAGTAGTCTAGAGAAACTGCTAGTTCAGCTGAGTGTCCTTGAGAAGCCTCGCAGGGATTTCAATAATCGTTGGAAAGCTTTTATAAGTTTAAGTAATCGTACTTTAACACTTAAGTGACCAAGGGGGGGGGGGGGTTCCTAGGGACCCCCAAAAGTTGGTTTTCGCGCTGGCCGCTTTAACGCGGTGCGCATTTTTTGCGCCGAAATTTTTTGTAATTGTCTGACTTTTAAATGCGCTTCTTTTCATACCAAAATAATTAAAATCGGCCAAGCCGTTAATGAGATAATTAGTGGGGGTACAAGGGAACCCCCCCTTGGGCACTAAAGGAAGTCATTTGAGAATATTTTTAAAAATAGAATAAGAAACCGAGAACCAAAGCAAATTTTTTTTTGTGAATAAGTTTCACACATACATGTAAGTAAACAATTTATTAGAACATAAAAATAATGTAACTTTATGTGCTGAAACAAACATTGCATCATGTACGTTGCCAAACGTTACTGTACAACTCTAAGGAAAATGACGTGTATTTTGCAACACCCGTAAAAAAAGACAGGCTTCCCTACAACTTGGGTTTTGGGGGGGCGGCTGGTTTTGGGTAAATAGAAGTAATTTGGGTCTTCTAAGATATATATATCAACATAAAATAAAGTTTTTAAAATGTTTGATTGTAAGCACAAGGCGCATTTGAATTTGCCGTCTGTTTTGCCCAATGTTCGCGGTTTTGAAAAAACAATGTTTTGCCCTAATTTGACACCCCAAAAGAACAAATCTCATTTTTTAGTGCTGACTTTGGGGTCTTATGACCCTTACATGTGGTATAAATTCGTGCAAAAATTTCCCTCGGGAAAGTGGTTTCCTTGGGACAGGTCCCTAGGACCCCTCCCCCCTTGGGCCCAACGGAGTGAAAAACCCTTGAGTCAATTAAGTGTTAAGAACAGACATCACAGCATTTTACTTGGTATAAAGGTTTTCTTATTTCTTTCAAATAGGTACTTTAAGATGAAAGAGGTTGTTATAAAACTACAGTGAAGGAAATGATGATGATGCTTGTAGAAGGCAAGACACCTAATTTACTAACAATAATAAAAGTAATGGAGACGGAATAAAAAGGTTGGCGACGTAAACTACAAGAATGTACTGTATGGTCCCTTTTACTGAAAATGGCATATGATATCCGTTTTAATAATTGCTTTTTTTCAATGCAGCAATTTAGGAACCAGATTTAGACAATTTGATTACACTCATTAAATCAATTGGATAAAGTAAAGACAATACGGGACAGATCTAAATTATTTAACATAAACCTTCTTCACAAACTGTCGCATCACAGTTGAAATAGGATGGGGTTCATTTGACTCGGGTATACCACGAATCCGGACGGCGGACTAGATCGCCCCTGCGCCGGGGGCGGCGCAATCACCATCCGCCATGAATGGGGGGCATTCTTGTGCATTTATCGTTATACACCGCGGTTACGTTGTACGTGTTCCACAAAGAAGCTATACTTTTGCTCAGTTCTGACGGCAAAAATGAACACTGTTTCACTGTTATCCAATTTGTTATCATCATGGGCGGCTCAGGAAAAAAATGTAAATTTCTTTGCTGCTCCACAAATAGCGATAAAAAAGTTACAAAAAATGGAAAGAACTGCGTGTGAAATTCACTCGCCAATGACACTGGAAGGAAAATGGGAATGTCTGCAGCCGTACCAGATGCATCGGTTCCCAAATGAAAAACCACCGAATCTGCAAGCTTCTAATGAAGGGAATGAAATTTATTTATTTTTATTATTTCATTTAGTTTGCTTTAAATACGATTGGTTGTTTTCACAAAATTCCATTTAAAAATCGGTTGAAAGATGTTGTTATTTTTAAAAAACACTTAAAAAAAAAAAAAAACCAAAACAATCAGCGTATCCATTTCAGTCTAAATTGTAACTCGCCGGTCATTTTCACGGGTACTGATAGTCCAAGGCGGAGCAACATTCCATGCACAAAACGAGATTAATTTGTTCAGATCTCCGAAATCGATCAAATGGGAACGGAAGCGTCCTTCTAAAACATAAAAACAACCCGGCATCGGAAGAGTCACGTTTCAGCAAATACGATCGCTCTTTGGGGAACTATTCAATTTTTCACGTACACGGAATACATCAACATTCTGTTGTTAATGTGATTTTGTCTGATGTGGAATTTTACGAAAAATGATTTTTCTCACGCGGCTGTTGTTACAATTTTAAAACGTATTCTAACCATAAGCGTTTCATTTCTAGTCACGCAAAATGGGCGAGAGAACCTTCAATTTGACACACAATAAGACACTTATCCTGGAATTCCAGTTTAGGACAGTCCCTGACATTCATCCCTTCCAATAAATCCATGGAATAACGGTGACACATTGTTAAAATTTGCGAAAAAAGGTAGGTTGTAAATTCTTATTATTTCGTTCGTTAAGCAAGGCAATATGCGGCGTGTGTGTACTGTGTGTTTGGTGGCCAGGATGCCCCAGTAATGGCGGCGACGTAGAGGGTGTCCTTTCGAAGCTCCCCGTCGGATTCGTGTATTATGTAATGAATTACTTTGCACAACTTCCTTTCAATAGCAAGGTGTAAGTTTCGTGCCTCAGTTAGTAACTTGTACTTAACCTCTACGCGTACATCACAATGTCTACGTTTTCACCACAGAGACGTTTGCCTTCTAGATTTCGGCGTTAAATGCATCGCCGACGTAATCCATTTAAACATTTATTTTGCACACCTGAAGGAAGTAGGAATTGTTACAATTCAAGTAATAAAGTTAATGAAGCTCGACACTCATCAGCTAGGGATACAACTGAAAGCATTCGACAAAATAAAGGAATTCATTTGTGTTTTACCGAGAGATATAACAACAATACCCAACTTATGTCTTTAAAAAGGTCTGTCAACTATTGGGCATGCATCGAGTCAAGATGCGCTCACTTGCAATTTCGTTCTGCCGTGAATGCGTGAATATAATTAACTTTCCAGACTTGTCTTTAGAAAATGGAATTAAAGACAATGTTCTTATTAGAAACTTTTAAAGAATCAATGGGACATAACATGGATTTCAAAGGGAATAACCCGGGTAAAAATGCTGTGTTAGAATCAAATTTTGGACGACCACGGAGGCAAAAGGGATTAAAAACGGGTACAAAAGCGCATTGTAAAAGCAGAAAACAGTATAAAATAGTTGGCTATCCTTGACCGATAGGGCGGAACAGGGAATAAGATTTAATAAGGACATTCTAAAACATGTTCCAAAGCCATCAACGCCATTGCTTTAGAACGTTTCTTCTTTTGTCTGATATATAAGAACAAAGGGTACTTTTTATAGTTGTTTTTAATACTGATATATATTTTATGCAATCTTTATAACACTGAATAATTTTAAACCAGCAGGGGAAGCGAACAGCGTCTTTTAGTGCTGTTGAAATCTTTGTCCTTGGATGCTTTATTTGTTGCTAGAAAGTGAGAACTCGATACTCATCAGCTAAGGATACAACTGAATGCATTCGACAAAATAAAGGAATTTGTTTTACTGAGAAGAGATGAAAACAATACGCAACTTATGTCTTTAAAAAGGTCTGTCAACTATTGGGCATGCATCGAGTCAAGATGCGCTCACTTGCAATTTCGTTCTGCCGTGAATGCGTGAATATAATTAACTTTCCAGACCCTTGACCGACAGGGCCGAATGGAGAATAAGGACATTCTAAAACATGTTCCAAAGCCATCAAAGCCATAGCTTTAGAATCTTGTCCTCTTTTGTCTGATATATAAGAACAAAGGGTACTTTTTATAGTTGTTTTTAATACTGATATATATTGTAGCAATCGTTATAACAATTATAATTTTACCTCGTTTTAGATTTGAAATCTTTGTCCTTGGATGCTTTATTTGTTGCTAGAAAGTGAGAACTCGATACTCATCAGCTAAGGATACAACTGAATGCATTCGACAAAATAAAGGAATTTGTTTTTACTGAGAAGAGATGAAAACAATACGCAACTTATGTCTTTAAAAAGGTCTGTCAACTATTGGGCATGCATCGAGTCAAAATGCACTCACTTGCAATATCGTTCTGCCGTAAATGCATGAATATAATTAACTTTCCAGACCCTTGACCGACAGGTCCGAATGGAGAATAATGCATTCCGAAAAACATGTTCCAAAGCCATCAAAGCCATAGCTTTAGAATCTTGTCCTCTTTTGGCTGATATATAAGAACAAAGGGTTACTTTTTCATAGTTGTTTTTAATACTGATATATATTTTATGCAATCGTCTATACAAACAATTATAATTTCACCTCGTTTTAGATTTGAAATCTTTGTCATTGGAGGCTTTATTGTGGTGCTAGAAAGTGAGAACTCGATACTCATCAGCTAAGGATACAACTGAATGCCATTCGACAAAATAAAGGAATGTTTTTACTGAGAAGAGATGAAAACAATAACGCAATTAGTCTGTAAAAAGGTTGTAAACTCTTGGGCCTGAATCAAGTCAAAATGTCACTCACTTGACAAGACGTTCTGCCGTAAATGAATGAATATAATTAACTTTCCAGACCCTTGACCGACAGGGCCGACATGGAAGAATAAGTGTGACATTTAAACAGTTCAAAGCCATCAACGCCATTGCTTTAGAACGTTTCTTCTTTGGTCTGATATATAAGAACACAAGAGTACCTTTTTAAAATTGTTTTAATACTGATACTGGGGGTATCTATTTATGCAATCGTTGTTCATTATAATTTTTACTCTTTTTAGGTTTGAAATTTTGGTCCTTGGATGCTTTATTTGTTGGTAGAAAGTAAATATTGTGTTTAAAATAGTCCTCTAAGTTAAGGGTGAAGTGATGGAAATCATTTTATCATTACACGGTCGGTTATAGGATGAACGCCAGAGGCACGCGTTACTGGAGCGAGCTCTGATTGCGGCTTTAAGAAAATAAAGGGTTTATATTCCATACATTGAAAACACCGAGTTACTCTGAATATTGGTGTGGTCCTCATATGTACGAATATGTAACTGCTCGCCCATTCAAAAGTTATACGGTGTACTAATTTCACCGAAAGAGGACAAATGGTAAGATAAAACAGCACAAGAGAAATATGATACTTATGCGCTCAATCACAAATTGGATTAAGAATGGGGTTTATTGAACCTTTATGAATACTCGCCTACAACGCATTTGTTACGCAAATCCAAAATTGTTTATTCAGTGTATGCTAAATGAAAACCGATAATCTTGAATATTTATAACCTTCAGGACAAAGCAGCCAAATTACAATTTGCACAGCTAAGTTTCAAAAGAAATCCATTTAATATGAGGCATTTTCACATTGCAGAATTGGTCTTATGATGATTTTCTGAAAAGGAGCATAATTAATTTAAAATAGAAAAAAAGCAACACTAATCAAATTTTAAATAAATAAAGAACTAACTCAGAAAATTAAGAACGAGATCGCTATCTATACTCAGGGGTTATGTAATGACAATTCCGGCGCTCCACTAAGACACGCTTGATTGAGTTAATTGAGATTAAATTGTGAGACGAACACAGAAATCTTGCATATTCAACTCTATCTGGTATCTTTAAGGTATTTTCCTGCAATCTTTATTTAATTGGCACACGCTTTGAAAATAAACAAAACTCACGATACTACTTTAGAAATGAAGATTCTTCGGCAAGATTCGATATGAGGAGAGGTATATTGGAAGTCGATGATCTATGTATGAGAGCTGGAAGTAGGTTGGTTAGGTAAATAAGGTATTGAGAAGAATCGGCGTAACTTTACCATGTACTTACTGTGAAATTAATAGGGTTGACATTAAAGAGCGTGGTATTTCGTCCAAATATCTATAACCTGTTGCATGGTAATAATCAAAATATCCAGTGTACTGACCCCCACCTGTTCTGACCGCTGGTATTTGTGGAATGTGGAAAGGCTATAATGTCGCAGATGTCAGTTGGCGTCCGTTAATTCACACTGTACCGGAAGCAGTTCGTATGAGACCGCTTATACAATCCACTGCATATCTAAGGGAAAACGCAGACAAACAGCCAAAATGTCCTTCGACAGTCCTCCCGATCCTTAACGTTATTGAGTTCTACCCGTTAATTCCCACATGTAGCCATTAATTGAAGTAGACGTAAGTTTTAAGCCGTATCGTTATATTTATAGCCGTGTTTTATTCATAAAACACAAGGCTATATAATGCACAACATTATAGAGCATGGTACAGGGATCTTTCATAGTTTTTGCTGAAAAAAATGTTGAAATGAACTTGTTAAAAAAATAAGGTGAAGAAAACATCCAAAAACGGTGAGTAAAATTACGGGAACATTCTTTGTCAACGGACGCTCAAAATTTTGTTCCAGTATGTGACAAGATCTGCCGAAGGACGCGTGTCGAGGACGAACCGAGGGCCGAGCATTGAGCACGAACACACTTTTACGGACACTCAAACAATATTATAAATGAGTCTAGGATTGCCGCCGGGCACCGCTACTCCATTGCGATGCACACTCAAAAGAATACTCAAACCACAAAACAAAGCAAGGCACGTCGTGCTATTACGACGTCACACCACCCTGCACCACGCATAATGTTTGTCGTGTGACCTATTCCAACCAATTACTCACAGGGTCATGCATGTACAATCAGGGGATTCCGATGCGCGGTGACACGAGGTTCCGATAGTTCATGTGAATTGAATGTAAACACGAAAGATCGAAAACTTGCAAAACGGTATAATGGAGCGATGTCATGGATGGGAAATGTTGTGAAGAAGTGTGGTTTTGCCTGTGCATCTAGCAATGTCAGTATCATTCAAGACGATGTCAGAAAACACTGACATTTTGCGCTAATATGGACTTTGATCTTTTGCAACCCAAATTGCACTAAGTGTCCTATGAAATTATTATTGAGCAAAATGAGAATGAAATGTAATTTTAAATTTGGCCCCGGCAAATTTCTTGTGCTTTGGTATACGCTATACAAGTGACCCAACAAGTTTTATATTTTAGCAGTGGCGCGCTTTTCAATATTGACCGATGATGTTTAGTCCAATAATTGTAAGGATTTGACCCCACACAAATTGCAACAGACACAATTTTGGTGTTTAATATACCTGAAATAGTCCAAATAATATATTAAAAGTCTACCACAATCAACCTGTGGAACCTGTAGGAAAATAGGGCAACGTTTGGTACAGGGGGAAAAAATAGAATTGTTTTCGAATTGACTTTAAATGAAGTACCAAATTTTTTATTGGGCTGCTCCTAAGGTTTTAAAAAGGTATAGTTTTGCCCTATCTACACGTTATAGGTTGTTTTAGTACAATCTGCTCATAACAGTTCAAGGTCATCCTGCGGGTAAAATTCATAGAATGGCCGATTTTGTCGGACTGGTTGTAAACTGTTACATTTGTCCCACTAGATAAGTAATGTAAATAGATTCTTTGTTTGAACTTTCTTACAGAGCTATGACTAGTGACCTCCCATAACCCTGTAGCCCCATTCACATTTTGCGTTCCAATTATGCAACGAATATTATAGATTGTGCAACACCATTATCTTTTCGGGTTCTGTACCATTAGACGAACATTTGACACCAATTTTTTATAACGAACGGATATATCTGAAAATCTAACCCCATTGTTCCCTTGAACCTATTTTGGACTCATACTATGACTACACCTGCAATTGGCAAGCTATACCTTTTTTTAAGTCCTGGAAATGTCACGAACACGTTGGCATACCTTTTGACGCGTTTTGATACTTTTCATATATTTTGACCCCTGTATAAACCTACCCCACCCGTAAAAATATATGTTTCCACTCCTTTGTTTTAGTAGAGAACACTTTTGATCTGTTGTTTTTAAAGGTATTCCCAATACAATTCTATTGGAATTGATTCGTTGCAATAGTGTTGGTTTAAAGCAGCATTCATTCTATTTTGACTGGCCTAGTTGTAAAGAAGTTCGTTAGTGCTTAGTATAGTGCTTCTTTGTGCATTTGAATATATTTTCAAAATATCATTGCTATGCAGAATATGTATACTGTCAAACTGAGTTTGGGTGATTTCTTTTAGATACATACATTTTAGTGTACAGCAGACTTTGCCCACTTTAAGTAGTTGAAGAGTAGTTTAAATAAATTTTTGGTGGCCATATGAGTTTTACTCGTACTATCTCGTCTTTTATTGCACAACACTGAATGTTTAGCCTCTTGTTGTTACAGAAAATTCAAATCTTCGACGCTGCCTCATTCTCAGAAGAGGTTATTTTCCAAAAATACCACGATCCATTGAAGGAAGCGGTCCCCCTACAAAGCACTTAAGTTCTGCCTCTTGTAGGAAAAGTGTTTTATTAAAATTGGTGCTGCTCTTAGATTTCTTAAAACAGCCCATCCAAACCACTGTATCTCACCTCCTTAAAGGTCCATGGCCCGATCGCTAATAGCCTCGTCCCCAGAAGCCCAGATTTTACCGGAAGTGGTCAATATTTTGGTATCAGAAGAAAGATACTATTTTTCTCATTTACCCTGTGAAATCTTAGGGCCAAAGGATGTTCGGTTTGGAAGTAATGAGCGAAAATGTACACCAATTTGGTCGACCAATATTAATTTTACACAGTACTCTATGGGCTTACGAAATCACGTTTTCTGCTCTCACATGAAAACGCATTGAAATATCGGCGCGAAACTTTACAGGTGGGGTTTTTGGGTGAAGGCCAATCTATCAAGATGAAAACTTCATATCCTTAAATCGGGCCATCCCCCTTTAAAGCTAATAGACGCCATGGTAATAAACATATGTCATCCAATGCATTACACCTGTTTTGATTAATTTGGAGTCGTTTTACCCATATAACTGTAACATTATTGCAGAGAGCATCATGAACATTTTATAAGCGCTAGAAAGGTGCCACATCGATAGCCTCATGGGATAAACCTGCGATTGAAATTGTACACGACACAATTCCTTATTGGGTTCTCTCTAGCGACTGACTTCATAAGTGATAGGGTCATCGACATCACGTTATTTCGCAGTCGACTTCTCCTAATAGAGTGCCGACTAAATGTTAGAATATGACGTTAGCGGTCGCTATTACGTAATTAGCAAATCAGCAGCAATCCAATCTGCCTCTGTGTGGGTGTGTTTGTGTGTTGGTGTATGTGGGGTAGTTGCGGAGGTTACTGTTGGGTGTTGTGTGAATGTCATCTGAATGAATAATGTCGTTTGGTTTGGTTGATTTCGAATCTTAAAGATTTGCGAAAATTTTCTCCAAGACTCCAATACTTTGCAATGGATTGACCGTTAAGTGAGGGAAGTAGTGTCCATTTAAATTGTTCACTTATCATTTAAAAAATAAATAAATAAAAAACAAACAACCAAGTTTTAATAACGTACTGCTAAAACTAGCGGGGGTTCCAGGCTCTGCACTAGTGGGCGAAAGTATGGTACGTACGAAAGCTATAAACGCATGTTGAAACAATGACATCACATTTTGTGTAATGAAAAGTCCCATGTAAGAGGCATTTACCCTTTCAAAACTGCATCCACAGGTAGTAGTAGACTTTCAGCTATTCATTTGTCCCATTATATTTCTTTTTGAATCCATTGCATGTCGAAAAATAGCGTAAAACTTCTGGAAACCGTGCGTACTTCAGCGTAGATTTGTTAGATGATCAAACATGTGCTTTTATTATTGTTTGGAATATGACGTCGAAGATCAGAAACGAGTCTCATCTTGCCGTACCGGCCCGTACGCTTAGTGTAGGTTACATACACGCGCACACACATTTACGACCTTCAGAAAACCGGGCTTATGCAGATGTGGTGATGTAGTGAGCGCGCCCATGCCCAGCTGTGTTCGGAAATGTGACCGCATGAATTCAAAGTCCACTCGATCGATATCGGTCACATTCATTCCTCTCATCTGATTGGTAGAAAAGTAGAGTCATTAAAATAGCTGGCTCGTGTGTGCGTGTTCCCTGTACGATGAGCGTTGTAAATTACTTGTAGACCTTGTCAGTTCGGGAAATCTTTTAACCAATCAGATGAGATATATTCAGTATATAAAACAAATATTGACTGCTTAATATTCGGGGCACAGTTAAAATTATAGGCCCTCGGTGATGTCAAAACCATGACTATGCCCGAAGCGAAGCTGATGTCATGGTTTTGACATCACCGAGGACCTATAATTTTAATGCATAATGTACCCCTTCGAAGTTCTACATGTAACAATTTTTATTTTTATTTTTGGCCTTAGGTTATGGTATTTGTTAGTGTAAGACCATAAATAAAAATAATTTGTTTCCTGTAGAATATCAAAGGAGTACATATGGAACTCTTTCCCTAAAAAGAAAAGTAAGGGTGGCTTGAAAACACACCCTCCGGTTTGACCGACGGTTCATACTGGTTCATACCGGTTTCACTATTTAAAACAATAGAAACTGGTTTCAACAAGAAAGTACTGGCGAGCTCTTGTGGTTAAGTTTGTAGTTGCCCCTAAACACGAGCACATAGAGCTTTAAATGCAATGTTGACGAGGCTTCGTGTACCAAAAGTGTTGATCGTTTGTTACGCTACCGATTTTTATATAATCTCAAGAAATATCACTGAAACGCCATATATTACTAAAATTTGATGTTTTTTTGCGGTTTGGGTTTTTACTTTTGGTAGATATTATTACCCTCCAAATATTAAAGCTTCAACAAGCATATTTTCCTTAAAATGGTATTTTTGAATGAAAGTATCAGGGGTGGTCTCTCCTTAAGACTTAGTGTGTTAGTTTGGGAAAATTCGTGCGAATAAGACATCTGCTTTTTTCTAATGTAAACTCAATTTAAAGCAAAGAAACGCATGCACGACCTAAAATAAACTTAATCATATCATAGAGACCAATTTGTGGCAAATGTACTTTTGAAACAAAATTATAATCTATATTATAATAGTATCGCTTTGTTTTAAACATGCGAACGCGCTCATGAGCCAAGAAAGACTTCCGATTTGAACTGTTGTGAATTTATTATTTTTCAATTGCCGAAAAGGGATTGACGTATCATTGTTGTATGTAGTTACGTAATTAAGAGTTTATTGGTTCCCTGTAACTAATTTAAGCGTTTCACTTCAAAGTCCAGTCAATGGATAACATATTCACCTTGTCAGACTACAACCCATCATAAACAAAGAAGTCATGTAGAGACAAATCTGGGAAACATTATTACTTCATGGCATTACCACTCTCGTCTCGCTGATATATTATTTTAGTACAATATATTAACATTTGTTGCGCTCGGCTGGAACCTGTTTCACGCCATTTAATTCCTGATGAATATATGTTTACTCTAGCTTATTGCTGAGCAAAAGAGCAATGAACCACAGAGAAATGTCTTCATAAACACGTAAGCGTTTAGTATCCTTTTCCCATCGCAATATCACATGAAATATAATCGCATGTTTTTAAAGGGAGTTTTGTTATTTTAATACGTTACATTTAGATGTGTATGTTTGGGTATGAGTTGTGCCACTCTTGCAATTTCTAATTAAACCATAGAAATATGTTAATTTATTGGCTTTTAAATCAGCCGATTCCATGCATTTTCAAACGTAATACTGCTTTTCCTTTTTCTACCAAAATTGAACGCTTGCAAGACTTTAAATGATCTAACTACACGATTACAGGACCACACGACTAAGTTGACATTTGTTACTTCTCTGGGTTGACAAAGGACTTTCACTAATGACTTTAAGACTTCAAGTTGATAAGCGATTGTAGACCATCTTTGCTTGATACTCAAAGCCATTAGAGGAACTACCTAACATTCTCTGTTGGTATTTCCTCTAAGTTAAACCACTATTATCATAATTTGGAGATAAGTATCAAAATCCCTTTTAAAAATCAAATTTCATACTAGCAAAGTACAGCAAAGAACTGTACTTAGAATGCTCTCGGCTAGGATGAGTATTTATACCTTGACTTGTGGTTAATACTAGTTATAGGATATCATTTTAAGTAGAATAACGTAACACTACCAAGCGAGAAAACCAACGAGAGCGTATACAATTTCACTTTTCTTGCTGATTTTATAAGAGACAAAATGTGATACGGAAATTCGTGGCATTACATTGAGATCTCTGATATGTTACTGACTCATAAAGATGTCAGAAGCAGAGCCTGAAGTGAAAACGATACGTACATTTATATTCGCCTGATAGTTTTTATGATATATATTTCTCTTTCTAAATACACTGTTGCCCATATTTTTTTTCAGACCCAATCTTAAAACGTATTTCTATTTGAACGCCTCAGTAATCATATTAGAGTAGGTGAATGACCCATTCTGTAAAATCCTCAGAAATCATCAAGAGGTTTGTCATTTGAGGCCACGAAAATCTCCAGGACGACCACGATTGACTATCAGACGAGATGATCGCCGACTGTTTAATCTGTGCCGTAGAGCCCTGAAAATGCCAACAAGCCGTCTTCGTCGTTTGTGGAGAAGACATTATGGAATCAACGTTTCCCGCCAAACTGTAAATCGGATATTGTTTCAGCATGGTTATCGTGCAAGACGAATGACCAAATGTCCAAGCCTAACCGTTCACCACAGAGTTGCTCGACTTCACTGGGCTAGGGAGCACAGAAGATTACAGCTCGGACACTGACGACATGTTGTCTCTATGGACGAGATCCGCTACATCCTTGACCGTCAAGATGGAAGACAAAGGGTTCTTCGATTACGTGGTGAGACCCTCCGAGATGACTGTATTCAGTAATCGACTCAAGGTGGTGGCGGCTCAGTGATGGTATGAGCCGGTTTTCATTATGGAGGAAAAACGTCACTGGTGTTACCAGATGGAAACATGAACGCCGTCGTGTATCTGGACATTCTGGAAAACAACTGCTTGTCACATGCAAGAAGGGTTTATGCAAACAATTTTCAGCTGCAAGACGACAACGCCACGCCGCACAGGGTCGCTGTAGTGAGATAATTTCTTGAAGCAGAGAGGGTGGAGCAGATACCATGCATTGCTCCCTTGATATGAACCCTGTCGATCATGCCTGGGATAAAGCCTTAGGCCGAGTCATCAATGACAGGAACAATCTTCCTCAAACTCTACAGGAGTTAGCTCAGGCTCTGACCGATGAGTGGGACGCTCTGCCCATACACATCATTAGCAACATTGTGGGCAGTATGCCGCGACGTCTTGACGCACTGATTCAAACCAGGGGTGGTCATACTGGATGTTAGTGACTAATTGACATTTAAAACAGTACTATTGAACATTCCGATGCATGAAATCACCCAAAATTTGTTATCTGTAAACTGAGTGATGAGAAAAAAAAATTGCAACAAAATCATCAAAATCTGTTGTTCAAATACTTTCTTTTCCTTTCAGGCTAAGGACACAGTTTGTAAAGGGTAACTTGTGGACTTAGGTCATGGAGATATGTTTGGAAGAGACTGGTCAATTGAGTATTGATATACACCCTATATCATAAATAAATCAGACTGTAAGAATCATTCCATAAAAAGTGGTAAAAAGGTATTTTATTACAACTTTATGGGCAACACTGTATGACAGATTCTTGTCAACTCGGTTATGTCCAAGCACTTAAGAAAGTTTTCACTTCTAACCATTTTGTAAGTCAGTTTTCGGATAAAAAAGAGAAATTATTTACTTTATTTACATATCGTCATTGGGCGGGAAAAACTTTGGCCCTTGAACATGTATAAATGTAATCTCAAATGTAACTTATACTATGGGATTGCTTTAAACATGTTCAAGGGCCAGAAACACATAAGAGGTTTTCCTGCCCAACGACGATATGTAATTTGTAAGAGTCTTTTGGTACTCAGCGAAGTATAAAGTAACTAATGTTTTGCACTCAAAACGTGTCTGAGTAGGCTTAATCAGATCATGGCATTTCATCGTCCTATGTTTGTAAAAATCGTTGCCACATCATCCTAACAGACTCTTCAAACCATTTTACCCGAGGACTTTTTAATGTTGAATATCCTCAGGTATCCACGTGAAATTGAATCTGAGGTTTTTTCCGAAAAAAATAACACCGGGATTTTTATCGAACGCCCCTCGTAAGTCATCTCTCTACGGGATAAAAAACGCTGAACGAAATTGATAAAGCACTGTTACCAATTATCATCAAAGAAAGATGCATGGTAGATTTCTAACAGCGGCTTAAGTTGTACAGGTTTATAACCGTTTACAATTCCACACTGCAAAGCAAGAGTTAATATCTAAACTTTTAAAGGTCTTTTATTGTTATAAGCGCTTTTGATCTACAGTATCATAAAAATGATTACGATGTCCAGAGAGATAAAACAATTAGGTATGAGCCCTTAACCGAAACCCTGCACCCCCGGAGATTTTTGGTAGACCACATTTTTGGAACCTTATACATACAGCTATCAAAATCAGGTTGTCTGCAAAATCCCCATCCTGGGTTAAAGAGTGAGGGCACTTTTTTCAAATTGCGTGCCAAATTCATTTCATGGCTTTTTTGACATATATCTGCATAGACATTTTGAGTCCAAGCAGTCATTCACTATTGTGACACTCGTCGCCCCAAAACCACCACAAGTCCTCTTTTCCACCCCGTTTGGCATGCCTTAACCTGCCTCTAGAGTGCGCATATTTCAAATGCCCACCAAAAACAATGAAACCCCGTGTATTTACACACTTACTGCCTCTTAAATGCAAAATGCCGGTGTCACCTAATTATATACTTTGGCATGCCCCTGTGGATTAGTTTGAGGTAAAGTAACATTTAAAATGCAGTAGTTTAGGCCTTTAATTGTGTATATCTATAGAGGGCGCGTTTTATGTAAATTATGGTCTATTACTTTATACCTCCAATAGATAGATCCTATGTCATCTGATTGGTTAAATGAAAGTCACATGACGGGATAGGTTCACTATTTTCGCATAAAACGCGAAAAGTCTGTGTTGCCGGTTAGTAACTTCTGCTCGGATAGAATTTTTTTGGACCGGTATAGTATTTTTGGACCGTATAGTAACTCTTTGACCGGTATAGTACTTTCGCTTAGCTGTAGTCTCGGTACTGCATCAAAAGGATCACTCTAATGAGGTTTAATAAAACAAATAGACTGCCCTTAATTCGTCCATAGTCAAAATCTATTGACCCTTCGGTGATCTTGAGACCGTACTATTTTTCACTCAGCTCCGCTTGAGGAAAATAGTACGCCTCGATATCACACCTCGTCATATATTTGACTATGTCCCCCTCATGGACAGTCAATATTTGTATACTATATCATCTAGACCACAACCACAGACTCCTTAATCACTGATCCCCTTGAAACCGCATAACCGATGGTTTATTGAGGTCTTGATGTATTGACGTATTACTAAGTGAGCAACAATCTTCTTACTACACCTGCTTGCGAGAGCTTCAGGCAAGGAAGTGTACTCGTAGCGACGCAACCACCGCATCACATAAGTAGTTTTGTTTAAGAAATTACTAAGATACTTCAACCCACAGGTGCTTGGTTGTGGTCTAAGTGGGCTCACGGATTGAATGCTCTCTTTCGGCAGTCCACCTTGTGCCGACGACCAGCCTGAGAATGCGGGAGCCTGTCGTTTGTCTGGAAAGACAATCTTGGAATAGGCGCACATGTGCGATGTCAAAGGGAGACTCAAAGGACTCTTTAGATGGGCTCGCCTCTTATTGTGAGGAGAACCACAGCGCGCAAGTCCATCGGGGGCACAGTGTATGCTTTCCGTCTGCGCGGCCGTGCCAGGGGTCACCTTTGAGTGCCCTGGTCCTGGAGCGCCCCCTGGAGCACTGGTGATTCATGTTTCCTTAGAGTCACCTGGACTGCACTCTCTTATAAGACCCACTCGGAAGCGCATGGCTAGCTAGGAGGGCAATGGGGAGGGGGCACATGCCCCGACACCACCTCGGGGGGGGGGGGGTGCGCTGAAATGAGGTTTCGGAAAATAACTGTGTTGTGAATTTTGTTTGTTATTGTCACTCAAAGTATAGTTCCTCCTGCTTCAAGATAATGAGATTAACTGAGATCCTCTTCGAAGCACTCAAACATACTAAACTGAGAGGTTCCGGGCTCCGTCACCTTGACCTCACTCCAGGGGCAGTATAGTTCATCTCCTTCAATATATGAGATATTACTGATAACGCACGAGCTCCCACAGGCTCCGAACCCTGACCCCGCTAGGGGCAGTAATAGTTTTCATCATCTTCATGATCTGTGAGATAACTGAGAGCTCTCCGAAGATAACGCTGAAACTGCTAAAACCCAAAAGCTTTCCTGGGGGCTCCGCTCCTGGACCCCCGCAATCGTTCAGCATGTTCATCTTCTTCCAAATAAGGACATAACCCGTCTCCGAAAGCACTCGAACAGGTTAAACTCTGCCCCTGACCCCCACACGGAGGCTTTCCCCCATTACCCGGTCAGCCCGTATTCCCTGAGATCGACGGCGCGTGCCCTGTGCTGTTCATGTGTGGAGTATGCTTGCTCGTATGGGAGGGTCAGCCCAGAAGCTTGACCCGTCGTTGGATCTGCCTCCTGAGGCATGTCGCGGGGTGTCTTTCGCCAGCTCCAGCGGACAACTATACATGCCACAGCGTAGGCATGCAGAGCGATACTGCCAAGTAACTGGTATGGAGCGCCCTGTGCTTGGACAGAGACCGGCTGCTGACCACCTTAGGTCCGGGGGGTGGGGGTAGTTTTCTTTAGGCAAGTCCTGTCCTTTGATGAAATAGTTCCTAAGGAAGAAAAGAAAGAAGGACCTGCTGTAAATCCAAGTGGCAGCCTATTTGGTATTGAGCCTGGTGAGCGTCTTCCGCTGGGGCTGGCTTCTCGTGGCTGAGTGGCGGTTGTTGTCTGAGCTGATTGAGATCCAAAGGAAATCGGCCCGATCAAAAGGTTCCTGCAGAGTGAGTCTACCTGGAAGACAGGCCGACACTGGAGCATTCTTGGTCTGGCCCAATGTTGGTGCAAACAAATGGCACAGACACAAAAAATGGTTGTCTGCAAATCCCTGGGGGGGGGGGGTGCGGGGTGGGGGGGGTTATGGTTATAGCCGTAGTTAAATGCTTAAGTAGTTTTTAATCAGATTGAGAGTACTTATAAATCGTGTCTTTGGCTGACGGTCATATTAACATTTAATAAATGTTATTAAATTCCCTTAATAAAAACACCAATTCAAACGAGGGTTTTGGAGGTGTAACATGTGTGGATATCAATTATTTGAGTGTTAATGCAGTCGTTAACATCAACCATGCAACCGACCGGACCCCTCTTTATGTAAGATGAAGATTCGCCTTCCCCGTTCAAAGAGTTCAAGCTCTGAAACTAATTAATTGGAAATAATAATATTTTGCCATTGGAATCTCTGGCGAATCTTGCCTTTTCACATTTTAAATACATCCTCTAATTAGAAACCAATGGTGGGTGACCCGAGGCGGAATCTGGACCTACAGATGTGATACAGTCTGAATCTTGAACGACAATCAATGGAAACTAACTTTACAGGTGAAATATAATAAAAAGCGAAGATTTGAGGTGGTTGGTGTCCAGGATCAATGGGGACACATGCAAGTCTGCAGATTTCTTTTTAGAAAGTGTGAAGCTTTTGTATATGCAAGTGAGTCTGCCATAGCTCTGGTTAATCATCGTAAAATGTAAAATGATCAGAAAGTCGTTAAAGTACGCGAATACATGTAGATACCACGTTACGGGTATACATTCTAGCAGAGAAAACCCCATTCAACTAACCTCGAAACCGAGTGCCTGAAGACGTTACAGAACGAACAAAAATGTATTGCCTTTCGCGTGTTTCAAAACTTTGTGCCTGCATGTCATCCTTAAACCATTCTTTAAAACGGAAGTTGCTCCAACAACGCCTTGCGTGATTGATAATTTGGGGGGATGAATTGCATTATTGCATATTGCAGCAGACATAATCAAACACTTCTGGATGTGAATCATCTGAGCACCGCAATGACGACATCGACGTCATACACCTAGTCGTGCAGCAACGTACTATAATGGAAGAGACACGTGTATCCATAATTCATGTGTGAGATTCAAACCTTTTGGTTGTTCGTGCTAAAGCTTGATTGAAAGTTTATTAAACAGATGCACCTGGGGTCATATCTGGGAGATATAGAGTAGGCAAACCTTTCAGTATAACGCAGCTATCATTTAGGCTTTGCTTACCCCAGCCTGGGGTAGACAAAGCCTAAAATGATAGAAACCGCTTGGTGATCAAATAAGGTGGGCATCGGTATCAACACCTCCAATTGGTGGAAAAATTGATTTCTCTTTAAAACTGTCTGCAAATTGCAATGGATATAGCATAAACCCTGATAGGATTTTTGGTTTCAGCAGTCGTTTCTAGTATTTTTGGTTTCAGAAGTCTCTTCTAATACTCACATGCCCTTTATTTAAAACAATTTAAGTCGTAGTGAACATATTGGACGTTTTGATGTTGGATTGGGCGTTTTGAGATGTTTTGATTTTTAAAGTGGGGGGGTCCACTTTGCACGTTTCCTCACGACGATGGTATCTTAAAATACCCAGCAAGCACCAAAAGCAACCTAATAATATGACCTGGGATATTTAAGTCAATGTTGCGGCTTTCTGTCCGTACGGACACGTTCCTGCAACACGCAAATGGATGGAGATTCATGTTTTTTAAAGCTTCGCTGGTTTTTCCCTATTAAGTAATCGTTTTATTTAAACGCCATCAACAGGAATTCCCCTGATTTATCCTTAACGTTTCAAGCTCCTTCTCTAAATTTTCAAAATATAAGATTTCGAGTGATCACTGAAAAGTGCCTTTAATTGAACTTCTGTGCAGCGTTTGGAGCAGATTGGTCGTTTGTTACGTCATACAGAGCCATTGATCAACGATTGGTTTAAAATGCAAACGGACCTTGATATTTGCTGCTTGTGGGTTTTCACATTTAATATATTCTATTCAACTCCCAAAGTATTTGTTTCAGTGTGTGTTTGTTTGCAATCTATAGAGCCTGTTCATATAACCCCAGAGAGTACTTTTTAAATTAAACTCCCCGCCATGAACCCATATTCATTTCCTATATCCATTCCATTTTTCGTAGGCACTGAGTGCTTACTGTAATGGTATACATGAATTTTAGCGAATACTCTCCGATATTAGTCGATTTGAATTTCGCCCCTATCGCGGATTCGTTTCTGCAGTATTATATATTCGAGTCCATACAAACAAATAAATTTGTAGATTTTAACAAATCCATACAAAATTAACGCAAAAGTATAAAATTTAAAATTATAATTCATATAAAGAATAAATGCTACACATAAAAAACGTTCAAGAGTCCTTGATTAGACAACATAATTGTGCTTTCATTATGGCATTAAAAATGACAAAAAAAAAACACAACCCTACTTCTTTGAAATATAGAGCCGTTCAAAAGATTAGTATGCATCGGAAGGAATCCACAGTTCATGTCTAAAACGATTTAAGTATTATTTCTTTAGCGTATTAGTTTTTCATGAAGTGCATATCACGGACTGCGAAACGATAAGTTCCACTTATCTATTTCCGAGCGGAAAACCATCTGCTTCACACAAAGAAAAGAAAGTCTTTTGTAAAAGACAACCATCGCTAAGCGAGGATGTTAGTACTTAATATGTTAGTGTAAAATACTCATAGATCAATAGAACCCCCTTGTATATTAGAGATAATATACCCATGTCAAGTATATATTTTCGGTTCGGGCATCAACCATAAAATTCCAGCCTTTATACAGCCCAATCCAGTTATAGGTGAGTCCTCCTGTTTATCAAATAGATTCTAAATCTTTTAACCACAGCCATTTGCAACCAGATTTCAAAATTTTAACTTACAGGAAACAGGTATTAAAACAATGCTTGACACTATATATGAGGCAATGAAGTATATCCTCCTTTTTGGGCACAGTTCCTGAAGTGTGTGTATAAAAAATGATACCTAGAATACCCAAAATCAGTTCAATGTCATGCATGACAAGTACAACCCACTGAACTGTGCCCGCTTGGTTGATGAGCAATTTAACCCATAGTGTGTGCTATCTGTGCATTGTACACATAAATATCTTTCAAAACCAATGGATCATATCATCCATTACATGTCAATGAACTGAGAATTTATCCACTGTGATTTGTGGGCTTCATCCCATCAAAAGTTTTGTTTCTAGCTGCTTAAGGAAATGTAATGAAATTCCTTAGTAGCATATACCATGTCCTTAATTCTTAAATAATTGGAACCAAAAGAGGTACTTTTGCAACTGCTACATGAATACAACACCCAACTCTGTGCATGACTGTGGAGATTTCTGCCAATCATTGCGCTACACATATCTGGGTCACTTGCAAATTTAGTGGCTTTAGCTATTCCGATTTTTATACCTCTTCGATGGAAAAAAAAGGCTTTAACAGTATGTGAAAAATACCTCTCCGTCTCGTCGTAGTATTTACCTATTTTTCTTTTAACAAATTATTGAACATTAGGGAAAGAATCCTAGTCAAAATAGTAAAACTTAGATAAAGTTGTTCTTAATAAAGTGCATTTCGCGAACCAAGCTCTTTTTTTTGTTTATGGTTCAACGGTTTGATTGAAAGGTTCCCTTTCAAATTTAAGTTGATTCTACGGTACTGTTTACCATAAAATCGGAGAGATAAAACCACAACATTGCAAGTTTACCCTAGCATATCAGAGCATGTCAGCAAGCAATGATTGGCAGAGTATCCCAGTCATGCACAGAGTTGGGTGGGTTTTGTCTCATGTAGCAGTTCAAAGTCCCTCGGTTCCTAATTATTTTAAGAATAAGGACATGGTATATGCCTACTAGGAAATTCATTGTACATTTCCTAAGCAGCTCGAAACAAAATGTGTTGAGGATACAGCCCATCACAGTGGATAACTTCACAGTTCCATTTGACCTTTAATGGATGATCTGACCCACGTTCTTGAGAGTACCATTATGTGTACAATTCCAGATAACTACAACTGTTTGATGATTTAAAACCTGTTTTTCCTCTAAGATTGGAAGTTTGTAATCACGGTGTAATGGGTAATTTTATTGATAAACTACCCACAATGTTCCACCATTGGCCTGAACAGTCATATAAACAAGGAAGTTGTTTAGGCTTGGAAATCCTGTGACAACTGAAGTTGATTGAAATACTTTGTTTCACTTTGCTCTTTTTTCCCCTTTTACAAGTTTATGATTTTTTATAAATTAAACAAAATGAAAGATAACACTTTCACGATATACACTGTATCGTGTGAATGAATGAATAACAGGGGCATGCTTTTTGTTGTTTTTATTTCTGGGATATTGGGGCAATTGGCCAAAGTACAAGTGGTGTGAAAGTGCCGGGGAGGGGGTCACTCACCTATGAAATGGATACGGGTGTAAGGCTGGCGTTTCCAAACCCAGGTGCATTCGGTGACAGGGACTGCAAATGTGATTACAATTATATTACGTTGTTAATAGAATGTAGAACCTCTTGGAGTGTCACATTCCCCAAATAGCCCTCATTTTACTCCTGGTGAGAGAGAGAGAGAGAGAGAGATGCTAAGCAAGCTAAAGTGCTTTATCTAAATGCACAACACTTTGGCCGCAGCGGGGCTCGAACCAACGCTCTAAAGATCCGGAGTTATATACTCACTATACCCTTTATATTGTAATTTCTGCCCTTTTACATAATTTCAATTTTCTTGCCAAGATAACCAAATCTCCGCCGGGCATTTTAGGCGAACTTTCAAATGGTTGAGATGTAATTGAAATCCATTTTTAAAAAGATAATTCGAGGACGGAGCTGTGAATCACAAAACCGATCTTGGAAGGTATTTCATCGTCTAATCATAACACAATGTTTACAAAATTGACGAAACTATGAACATGATTTCTGACAGAATGTAATCTTTTGTAAATGCACATTTTTATAGAATAATGATCGAAACCTTTTGTAATAACCCTCGATGCTATTGATGTTATTGATAAGCATATAATATTTCACTACTTAGCGCATAAAACGCTGGTAATTGATAGTTAACACTTATGCCATTTCTGAGAAATGTCTGCTAAAAGTACAACATCTAATAACCTTTGTACAGGGCTGGTCGTCTCAAAGAATAGCTATTATAGTTGTTTTAATTTGAATTGTTGAGATCGCTTAAATATGTATAAACCTATCATTATAATGTCCATTTCAAAATAAATTTGAAAAAATATGTTTATGGTAGTTTGATGCCATTGGAAAAAATCTTTGTTTCGAGTGTGTCGTTTGTAAATGAAAAAAATTGTGTTTTCTAAATGGTTAACTATTAATAGCATCTCGAAGAGTATAGCAGGTGCAAAGCTCACATTTTTCGCATTCTGCCATCATTCTATTGCCAGATGTATTAACAACCCCGACTTGTGTTCTATCTCAGCCATTTTTGCACGCTTTTTACGAGTGAGGTGTTAAATGAAAGAACAAGACCTATAGGCAACAAAATGTATATTTCGAAAACTTTCAAAATGGTCCGACTTTGGCACAATACTGATCGAAAAACATGCCGAGATACTTTTTTGCCAGCTGTAGTATAACTATTAATGCTATTTCGCTTTCTCTTTCACATACGAGTCACTATGGTAGCACTGAGCCAATCTCCACATGTACTTAGGATTGCCAATTCTCCCAATACAAATAATTCAAAGGATCTTGTCCGCATGTAGCACTGTATGTTGCTTGAATATCGAAATTAAAGGTGCGTGTTCCGATCGTCTTTGGGACCCCCCGATTTACCCGGAAGTAGTATCGATTTTGATATCAGATGAAAGGCCGTATTTTTCTCAATGTCGTCCTGAAATTTGAGCCCTCAAATCCATTTCATTCCCATTCCCAAGATATAAACAAACAACCACCGTTTTATTGGTTAACCATCAATATTAGCACAGTATTGAATAGGGCTTTGCAACATGCATTATTGCGTCTACCATCAAAACCGTTTGTTAACAGTACTTGATGAGGTGTATGTGCAAGTGCCAGGATCTCATTTCAAGTAGATAACATAATACACATAAATCGGAACAACCACCTTTAAGTTGATATCAATCACATTATTCCATAGTGTTCTCTTTCGATCTCTCTCCTCCACAAATCTGTCGTTATTCTTGTCTCCTTGGCTCCAATTTCTCTCTGTCTCTCAGTTTGTCTGTCTGTTTGTCTGTCTGTCTATCTGTCTGTCTGCCTACTGATTATTTACTCCAATATTAGGAAAATTTGGAAATATATACATGTTGCAACACAGGACCATTTGTTAGCTGACCAGACCATTGTCAGCAATCGTGAAAATGAGTTCTTGCTATGAAGAATGTAAGATCTAAGTTTTCAAATGTTGAAATTGACATGTTTCTACTTGATGTACCTATCTGCAAAATGATGAACCCAATAAAAGAAGAAATATATTTTCTCTGTATTATTTCCATCATCTTATTTTACTGAGTGGTTCAGATCTTATTTTATTGAGCGGTTTTAACTTTACTGAGTGGTTCAGATCGTGGCGATTTTTTAACATTTTGTATGTGAAGGCATACATGCCAAAATTTAGTAGGTCTGTTAAAAAGGTCCAACTATTTCCAAATATTTGGTTTAACCTTAGACCATGTTCACATGTTTATTAGTTATCAACAGGCGTGTGCCCGGGGGTTTACTTTGGTTGCTAAAGCCCCCGGGTTTTTCCGGAAAACGCGAAAAATCAGCCTATTTTGGGCACATTTCAGCCGCTCAGCCCTCCGAGGTTGATGATTTCTGGGCACGCCTCTGATCAAGACCAGACGATCTAATATTTGAGTCATGATTAGGTAGACCATGGATAGGACGGATCGGAAGTGTCCGATTCAACATTCACATGTCTAATCACGACGTCAACACACAATTGTCTGCTTTGGTTGAAATATAACCCTGGATGGGACCTGTTTCTGTTTATGTCTATCCCTGACTCTATCGATGCTAATATGCTGTCTTGTTCTGTGTTTTTATAACAGAGCGGAACTTGCCCGTCGGCGGAAGATGATCTACAGAGTGGCCCGGGTGATAGGGACGCTAGCAATGCTTGGAATAACCGTGTTAATAGTCAACGTGCCTTCCACCAATAGAAACTTTCGGACATCACCCAAAATAGCCCCATATCGCCATGAACAGCCTACTTATATACAGGACAGTGCCGCCATGAAACATGATAACAAAATGGCCGAAAGCGAGAGAAAAAGTAGTAGTAGTAGTGTTTTATATCAGACCACCTCAACTGCCGTGCCTACAACAGAAGAGAGTTTTGAAACAACGACTGTGTCTACGTGTTATGACGCGTGCTGTATGCCCAAGTGTGACATTATTGCTCGTAAGTCGGGAATGTGCAATTGTATCGAATGGGGTAGTGATTTTAATAATGAACCATAGAAGACACCCATCACCGCATATCAC
Source organism: Ophioderma brevispina (assembly GCA_023653785.1). Taxonomy (NCBI): domain Eukaryota; kingdom Metazoa; phylum Echinodermata; class Ophiuroidea; order Amphilepidida; family Ophiodermatidae; genus Ophioderma; species Ophioderma brevispina. The sequence continues at coordinate 14,643 of JAMKCH010084939.1, read as the reverse complement.
CGGTATTTATCGAATATATATTTATCTAAGACAACTTGAACGTCACGTAAATGTTCTATGATATTATGCCATTATCGTATGATACGACCCACTGGTTTCCCGCCAAAACATTACAAACTGAATAAAGTTAATGTTTTGGCGGGAAAACACAATTGGACGTATAACACGATATTGCCGATATTATTTCCAGCTCTAAGAGTTACAAATGAAATCCTGTTCTTGGAGTTTGGGGAAGAAGGTTTAAATATGCTATTCTATGGTTCGAAGGGTGCTGAATCAGATTTTTTGGGGCCAACCTTTGGGAAATGTGGTAAACTGTAGAATCAGGGGTAAAAATAGTTAGGGTAAATTTCAAACCAAGTGGTCTCGTTAAAAGGATTAAAAAGGGTAAGTTTGTTTAAGTTCCGACTTTAGTTAAACAGGTACATCCTTATTAAGGTTCAAGGTCATCCCGGGGTAAAACAAAAAAAAAAAAAAAAAAAAAAAAAAAAAAAAAAAAAAAAAAAAAAAAAAAAAAAAAAAAAAAAAAAAAAAAAAAAAAAAAAAAAAAAAAAAAAAAAAAAAAAAAAAAAAAAAAAAAAAAAAAAAAAAAAAAAAAAAAAAAAAAAAAAAAATATATTAAGAAAGTGATGGAAGTTCATGATTGACATGGTAGACTGGTATATTTTCTCAAACTAAGTGGCATTTGGACAGTGAATTTGAGGCAATTTACTCCGCGCACATCAATTTCACATCGATTTGCCCATACTAGCTTTAGCGACTATAGAGAATCTTGTGTTGCCGGTCTGATGTCGGGCGAGTTTGGTGATTCGTAACTAAAACAATTTCTGGTCATCATATGTTCAAAATTTGGTTATTTGGTGATTTTAGCTTTTACTTTGGTGTGATATTGTTGTTGTATTTCCTCTGTGAGTGTTTTAAATGTGAAAGAAACATGCTCATAGTTGCCATTTTCCCATAGACTACTGTGTATAAGTGAGTTAGTGGTGTTTAACCTAAAGGTTTGAACCTGGACAAACTATACCTTTTTCAATCATCAAAATAGGACAAATACATTGATGTACAATTAAACACAATCTGATTTGATTTCAAATTTACCCTTGTACTAATTTATCCCCTTGCTTTACAAAGTTCCTCATAATTTTTCAGAGGTTGGATCCAAATATTCCGATTCTGCATCCTTCAAACAATAGAAACACATCTTCAAACATTCTTCCCCAAACGTCAAGACTAGGATTCTCATAACCCTACTATTACCCACATTACTAGACATATCTGATCAAAAAATAAACAAATGATCTCTAGACTATCAAAAGTTATTTTCAAGTATTTACGTGATGGTAAAGTTTCATCATAGCGTCTCTTTTCTGGATAATAAACTCTTCCCCGTACTATGAGTTGCTCATAAACTCATTATTGACAATTCTTCCCCGTACTCTGAGCTGTTCTTAACTTATTATGGATACCCCTGTGCTATGAGTTGTTCGAAGAGTAACAACGCATACCCTTACTTAAGTGCAAAAGGGCCACTCCTCCTTTCAAAATGGCGGTCCGAAAACCGATTTTTAAGACGCGCACCAAGTCCCGCCCAAAATGAGAAAAAAAAGAAGCACTTTCCCAAAAACCTTTTTCCATAAAAGCCTCATATTAGGAGAACTTTAATACATTTCCATTGCTGAAATAAAATTTTTAAAAAGATATTCCAGTACGATTTGATGGACAAAACAAGCTTATGCAAATTGGCATAAAATAGCCATGGCCGATTTGAATTTGTTTTCCACCATGCATAATATACGCAACTGATATTTAGGCAATTACATAAAATGTTGGGCAAAAAAAAAAAAAAGAAATAGCGTTAAAATGGCATTCGAAAAACGAAATCCTAGCTCCGCATGGATCCCTTTATGCACTGGCATGGTTATTGCATCATAACAGTTGATTCGTTTTCCCAGTTGTGTACATTAAAGGATCTCAAACTTTCAACTTATTCATTATTTAGGGATATTTAGAGGGACACGAGGATATTTTCTGAAGATACAAATTTCTCGAAATTCTCTACTTGATTGGTGATCAACTTTTAATATAGTAGGGTCATTTGGGGCAATTCCGTGACCGTGGAGAGCAGAGCATCATTTCGCAGTGAATTGTCTTCTCTGAAGGTTAATGAACACATTTAGCGGGGGTGCCCCTCGAGAAAGTGTGGGCGGAATCCAGGAAGGGGGGGGGGAATGCATAATACAGGGGTCAAAAATGAAAAATGCTTGGACTGCTGTAAAAAGGTAACCAAAGTGTTTGTCTTGTTACAAGGATTTAAAAAAGGTATAGTTTGTACTACTGGAGATACAACACAAAAATCGTCAAATGTCAAAGGTCATCACGAAAGGTCAAATCTTAAATATTGATCCGATTTCTTCAAAAATGTGCTCAAATTGTTCATCTTTCCTCAGAGACTGCAACAAAAACATTTTGCACCGTCTAATATATTTTAAAAATTCGGAGACCAAAAGAGGTCAATGGGGTTGACCTTGTTTGTCATTTATCTCGATAAAAGAGTGTCAACTACTTTTGTTGCAATCCCTGTGTAAAGGTTAACAATTTGAGACAATTTTTAAAGAAATCGGTGCAATATTAAAGATTTAACCTTTGGTGGTGACCTTTGACATTTGACGAATTTTGTCTTAAAACTCGGTAACCATACCTAGTAGGCAGTACAAACTATACCTTTTTTAATCGTTGTAACAAGACAATTGTGGTCAGGTATAGCAGTGATTATGCTAGTCAGGGCAACCGCCTTGATTAAATTGTTTTGTGTGGTTTTAATCTTTCCCTGTATAAAACTCAGATCAAAATCGGGAAAAGCCTGACGGATTAAACAAGGCGCGCTGCCTGCTTAGATCTGATTGAACTTGCTAGTGAACCTACGGAACATAGACCAGATGATTTGGAACCATCAAATTAAGTGCTTGATAGAATGAATTCTCGCCATGGTGGAGGATAATATTTTGTTTTGGAGAGGAGGAATATGTTCAACTCCTTGCAGGATTTCTGCCTAATATGATCTGTAACAATATTTATATCAGACGTATGAACCTATGAATGAAGATGATAGAGAGCCTTTTAAACAAGGCTACCTCTAAACTACATCGTAGACCAAATTGTTTATTTTTACAATGGCAATCCTACTAAACTATGGTTATCATTTCTCAAATTCTACCTGGTTCACAAGTGGTAATGTGAGGTATCATATAATAAATTTCGTTTGCCTTCGTTTTTATTTGAGTGGGAAATACAGGGTGAGTCATAAAAAACTTGACCCTGATTGTGTCCGCCATTTTGAATTTTTGTGTAAGATTCATCTAACATATGTGGTATCATCTAAAAGCCCAGTTCATGATCTTTAATTTGCTGTAAAGATCACCCACATCGTTTAGGTATAGACCGAGCTACAGTCGTTTGAATCAAGTAGTCGGTTTTGCGCTCTGTCCACGGATTCACATTAAAATGAACGGCGTTCATCGAAGGCAATCAGTGTCCAGAAGACTGCAGGACTGTGGATTGTGGACTGCAGAATACATGTGACGCTATTTAAGCCCACAAAATGCAGTCAAAATTTACCATCGATGCTCTCTTAACGCTTCTACGTCCTCATCACTCACAACAATCATTTGAAAAATAAAGTTTTCTGGCGGAGGTGAATGAAACATACCATATGAAGGAACAGACATCGGTGACAACCTTTTGAGGTTTAAAGTATTGTCTATAGATGTGGACCAAAATGTGCTACATCTTGAAAAAAAAGTGTTACAAATAAAACTTACCATTATCACTGGCTTTTACACTTTTAAAATATCACTTTATTTGACATAAACATTGACATACCCTCATCAACATTTTGAGGAGTCATTTGCTTAGTTGGCCGCTGTGCATTCAAATGGGAATCCGTGGATAGAGGGAAATACTGACTACTTGATTCGAAAGACTGTAGCTCGCCCTATATTTAACCGATTGCAATTATCTTTGCAGCAAATGAAAGATAATGAAATAATCTTTCCGATGATACCACATATGTTAGATATTTGTTATTTAAAAATTTAAAATGGCGGACACAATCTGGGTCAAGTTTTTTTTGACTCACCCTGTATTTCGCGTCCCCTCTCATTAAATAAAAATTAAAAAAATATGTTCCTACCTGTTGAAAGAAAATCACGCCTTTTAAATCCTCCCTGGCGTAAATAATGACCAAGTCCTAATAACGGTAATCTTTGTTGTATTCTAGTTCACCGTAATTAAAAGTATCTTTAAAATGAGTCACGTGACATCTTTCATCAAATAATCGGACGAGAATAAACAAGCAAATAGACAAACAAATAAACAAACAAACAAATAAACGTTAATCTCTAGCTGGAAACCTCAATGCTGCCCATGTTTGCGGATTTACTCGTGCAATTAATACATTTGGAATTAAAGAACATAAAAGCTGGGAATGGATCACTGTTTTTGCCATCAGCGAGCAATATGATAACTATGCTGTAAATAAAACCCCCACATTCTGGTGGTTAAAGTTGAATGAGGGAGTGGTTTCCCTATATACTGTGAGTAACGATACATATGATTTATATTGCTCTTTAGTATCCATATAAGTTTAAAACATGAACATAATGTCAATTCTGTTATATCATATACATCAGGGGTGTCCAACCTGTGGCCCGCGGGCCATTAGCGGCCCGCTAAGAGCTCTCATGCGGCCCGCGTGGTACTTCCCAGAAAAATCACAATGCATACATAATACATTTTTAAAAATATTTTTAAATATTGTTGGAAAATTAGTCCAACTTCATCAATCTAAAACCAACATTTTCTAAAATTTGTGGGAAAATTAGTCAAATTTCCTCAAAATAAAGCCAAAATTTTGAGAGATTTTGTTTAAAAGGTCAACAAAAATGGAAAATTTGTGTTAAATTTGAACCAAAATCTGCATCTCTGGTATTGCTATGGTCCCTTTTTGGCAAATATTAGTATTGACCTGGGTCCTACTTACATACTTTTGTAGGCACGTCATGAACCAAACTTGAGCGCCCCGATTACTTGTTTGCGGCCCGCAGTAGTTGTGGATTCAACCAATGCGGCCCCTGCGTCAAAAAGGTTGGACACCCCTGATATAAATCATGATGACTATGGTATAGTTACGCTGTAAGCGTTTATGTGGAAGGTGTTTTGATATATGAATTGTTAAAACATTAATGAATGGACATAATAATAAAGATTGTTCCTCGATTCTTTTGTTAATCATTGTTTTCCAAAGCGGTGTGATATGAGATGTTGTTTAAAATACAATACCATTAACTATGGAGATTAAAAATAGTTTTGCTTTTTTTTGTAGTGTTTTCATCATTAGCTATCATTGATATTGGGATTACGGCCGCTATAATTAATGATGAGTATATTTTAAAAGAAAATGTATGACTGAATATCATCAACTCTTTGAACTTCCAGACACACAGGTCCTGAATAAAACAACCTAGCTAATCCTTAAAGGTCTATGGCCTGATTGCTAATAGGCTCGTCCCCAGAACCCCCCATTTCAACCAGATTTCACCGGTGGTGGTCAACATTTTGGTGTCTTATATTATTTTAGCAAACGATATCGTCAGACGCACAATTGAACAGTGAATACAAACCCATGGTCGCTGCATATAAACAAGATGGCCGCCAAACGGACCCCTTGGGACAATATTTGATTTTGGTAACAATCAAAATCGTTAAGAAATGCTTTAGAGATCCTTAAAAATGTTACCTATTGTTTCATATAACCCGGCTTAAAGGCATTCAATTGCAAAAATCTTTCCAGCTGTATAATAATTATCTATAAAATATAGAAGTTAATTTTTTCTACACATTCCTTAAAGCTGCATGGTTTACACTCTTCAAATATGGCAGGGCAGTAAGTTAAGACATATAATGAGGTACACCAAGGCGCTGCATATTTACCTAGCAATTTCATATTTTAGCGTATAACAACTGAGTACAGAATAAAGCGTGTGTGTTTGTGTCAGCTGTTAGCTGTGCCTTATTAATTGGCCAGGGTGTCTGATATGAAGGCATTTTAAAAATTCATTATCTACCTTTGTTTTGTGTTGGTACAGAAGACGCGATCTAATCGGGTATGATTTTGACGCCCGTAAATATGCACTAGGCGCTTCAGATGTGTAAACTCCTGCTATCGCGCTGGAACAATTCCCATTTTAGAGAGTCACGGTGCAATGCTTGTTATCATTAAGATTTTTAAAACATATTGTACTACAGCTCTAGAAGCTCCATGAAAACCCCAATGGTTTACGTTACCACTAACACACCTATACACGATAGTCTGTCGAAAAACTGGCTACTTTGTCGCTTTGTGCTTTTTCTATTATAAAAAAACCATCCAGATAACACAATGTCCCTCCAAGCTGAAAATAATTGTTAATATAATCAGATTTTAGGACATTTTTGTAATGCGGCCCCTTTTTCCCCGAAAGTTCAAGCGCAATAACAACCGACAGAACAACGCAACCTTACTAGGCAGCAGCTAATCCCCGCCAGGTTTCTACAATCCAAACTTGACGAACACACACAATGGGAACCACAGAGAGCCTTTTCCATGGTTCATTTGCCCTATCAATGAACCATGAGTAAGTGCAATTCGGTGTTTCATACAAAATAGCCTCTACCAATCAAATCCACCAGAATTGATACCTAGACTAAATCCGCAAGTACCCCAACCGAGATTGAAACCCGGGAACCATTGGTCCAGAGGCAAGCTCTCTAACCGCTATACCACGCCACTCTCTAATTCACCAAAATGACTTTATTTTCAACATACGGGAGCCAGAATTTTCTTTTTTTTTCCCTTCTAATCATAAAAATGATGCCAGAAATGATTCCCTGCAACCGAAAAACCCGGCCGGCGGCCATATTGGATTTTCGATTTGAAGTCGGTTTCGAAAAGAACCTGTATGATTTTTTTTAAAGACAATGGTCCAGCAACTCAAATCAGTGGCAGAACAAATTATCTTGGTGGATTAGTTTGTAAGCAGGGCCCATGCAGCTAGGACCTGGACTATATGAAAAACTTTTTCTAATGAAGATAAACAATTTTGTGATCACACACATAAAGAAATTTAAATGTTGACATGGAAAGACCCATATACAAGTTGGTGTATTTTTTTTAATAGAAAAACCAACTTTATCGATAAAAAAGTATTTTCCAAACCCCAAACCGCGGTCAATCGGGCCTGTGAAGAGGGTTCTTTCCCCGCCATCTTACTAGAATGGTTTGTAACATCTGTAACTACTTTGGTGTGTCAAATGATGGCCTTTACTCTAACACAGAAAATTGTTGCAAGTGGGTAGGAATCTCAACAGGGAAGAAATTGGCACTGGCACTATGTGGTGAAAAGCAAAAGGTTTTCGTCCTACATTTATATGGTCCTTCGCCAGGATGAAACAAGTCTAAATCAGCAGTTGATTTTTGCGACTTATTTATCCATCATCTACAGTGGGCAGCAGTACTGAAGATTGGCATCACGTAGATCCTCACCTCAGTATCTCCACTGATCGTAGCTACTTACCTCCAGGATGTGACGTTAACATACAGGAAAAGTTTTATGGGTATGGGCTATTCTACAAAAATCGGTGCCATTCCAACTCCAGAAAATTAAAAATTAAGTTACTTCAAATCTGCTTTATATTAATCGTTTTTATGAGTCAACATGTTGAAGATACTGGATCAATAAAATTTACGAACACCACTACTCGCATATTTATATAGCAGACCAATGAATTATGTACTTTTGTGTGTAACTTTTCCCCGATGTGAACAACGTTATCCAGTATAATTTTTACTTATAGCGTCATTTTATCATCAATTATGTGTGTGAAACCTACAAAGAGTAGAAATATTTCCCTTGGCATATCTCTCTATAATACAAACAGACTATGTTTGGCAAAGGTATATATGGTTTCTTGTTATACTCACTAACATTAGTGGAAGTATTGTTCTTTGATATTTGTACCTTTTTCCGTAACTTGTATTTCAGTTATACTACAGCACAAAACTATCACAATTGCTGTAACAAAACAATTGGGATCTATCCATTCCATGTAACTTGGAATGATTACCTTATTTAATGAATACAAATTCATATTTTATTCTTTTGTATTAATGGCGCTGGATAACGTTGTTCACACCATAGGTTTCTTAGAGATAAGTTCAAGATCAAATCCGCTTCAAACACTCAGTGTGATAATTCATGGTTACGTACTTCTGTATTTTATTATATTAAGTATGTATGCAAAATAAATACACACATATAGAGGTATTTTTTCACCATACAATCGTTCCAAACAGTGACAAAATGCTCATTCCATATAATTTGATTTCTTAACATCAAATCTAAATATTAAAGATAGGTGGTTATGAAGCATTCTAATGTGAAATTATATTATATTGCTTTTCTTTTGCTTTAAGTTGAATTTTACATGACATTTACTAATACTTTGTAGGCCTATGATACAAAAACAGGAACGGTTCTACATGTACATTGTCAGATAACGTTGTTCACCATTTCATATTATTGACGACATGTGGGCATTTTAACACCATATATCCAAAATTTGAAGAGGGGTTAAGTTATTTGCTGTTTCCCAACACATAAAATTGAATCGATGATTGTAACGCCAATGAACAAAACAGAAACACGTTATGAGATAACGCTGTTCACCACTGTCTACAGATACATAAAATCCAGTCACATTTGATATGCAATATTTTGTTTTTGTAATCCTGCTTCTAAATGTAATGTACGTTTACTGCATACTTGAAATTATATTAAAACAGTCGCAATTGCCTATTTTTGTGAAAAGAAATATTTTTTTAATCAAAAGGTTAAGCTCATTAGTCAATTTCATTCACTGTGAAACCGATTACTTGAAAAAAAATTTTGGTATCAGGGTTCCTAAAACATTTCTCTTTAAGTGTTTACTCATTCCATAATTTCATACATTTTAATGTATAAAGAAGAACAATTTTAGCCTTTTTTAAAATTAAATCAGTCTAGCATTTGGAGAAGTTGACCCGTGTACAGCTGATTTTGTGACCTTCGACCTCCACTATAGCTTGGTAATAAAAAAAACAATTTCAAGACACACGGTCATAGAATTTTCTTCCTTGATGCTAGACGGAAAATTTGAGATTAGACATGATTGGAGCATTTAAAATTTGTTGACTCCTGTATTACCTTATTTTCACCTATTTCTTTTTGCACAGGATGTGACCCGGCAGCAATAAGAACCATTGAATCCTAACCCTTATACTAACATAAGAAGACCATCAAACCTTATAACTTTCTGAGATTCTGGTCTATGTAGTCTATAGGCCTACATACGTTTTGGTTTTGATTGTGGATATTTTAATTGTGTTGAGGCCATTTTGATTTGAGCATACCGTTATTTGCATTTTGTATGAAATTTTTTTTTTTTTTTTTTTTCAGGTATTAAATGAAAGAGCAATACCTAGGCAACAAAATGTATATTTCGGAAACTTTCAAAATGGTCTGACTTTGGCACAATACTGATCGAAAAACATGCCGAGATACTTTTTGTGCCAGGTGTATTTCTTTTTGCACAGGATGTGACCCGGCAGCAATAAGAACCATTGAATCCTAACCCTTATACTAACATAAGAAGACCATCAAACCTTATAACTTTCTGAGATTCTGGTCTATGTAGTCTATAGGCCTACATACGTTTTGGTTTTGATTGTGGATATTTTAATTGTGTTGAGGCCATTTTGATTTGAGCATACCGTTATTTGCATTTTGTATGAAAAAATGTTGCCCGAAAGCTTAACAGAACAGGCCTACTAAGTTTTGTTTGCAGCAATGAAATTTATTAAAACAGCCTATTGGTTACTCTAGAAACAATTTCACGGACCATATTTCACCTGCATCTTCACAATTACACGAAATTCAGCCAAAATATGTTATATGTTTGTAAAAATACTATTTTCATATTGATGATTATAGGTCTGATGGTGTGAGTGGTGAGGTCGAGGCTGACAATCAGATAGAGCCAAAATCATTATGCATTCTTGCTCCATATGCACTACTCCATAAAACGGAGCTTTAAGTTTTACTTTACCAAAACTGATATTATTTTAATATTTTACTGTAGTAAAATATAAATTAATATTATCCATATTTCTTATTAAATTCGACAAGTAAACAACATTTTGTGTGACTCCTGCACTTTTTTAGCGTTTAATACTAATACCTAGATAGTAAGAATGACATTCTGAATAGGAAGTTTCGTATCCCGGACTAACTCAGTGGGATATCAACTAGTTTGTAATTTCAGTGGTAATGCCATATAAATGACACTCCGCGAGCAGCGCCCACCATGTATTTTATTATGGAAAATGTTACAAAACGTTTGGTAAAAGATCGATATTGTTGCTACTTATAGCGATATGTAACTATAGTAATAACTAACCTGAAAAAATACTTTTAATCGTTCAAAGATACTTCCTCTAATCAAATAAAGGCAGATACGTGTGAACTACGTTATCTCTGTGAACAGCGTTATCAGTTAACAAACGTACAGTTATTCAGTTAATAGCTCGTATTAAATGTGTACGCATTCAGAACTATGCGGCTAATTTGTATTACCGTTGTGTAGGCACGCTATGTTTCGTGGATTATTGCCACTATGAACAAAATATTTACATAATTGGTATATTTAAGAATGTATTGTCAGGTTCATGTAGTACTTTACGGTAAATTAAACACGAAAAATGAGTAAATCGTCCCAAATTTGCTGCTCAGCTGATTTGTGTAGACATCTTTAATAAATTGCAATGGAAAAAGAAACCTGACCTGGAAACAATTTGTCAAAATACGGCTATTGAATCCACTGGATAACGTTGTTCACGATAACGCTGATCACGATTTCTCTTATTTTGGTGGTATAACACTAGGTTTATAGAAGAAAATCGAAACATTCCAATACTATTAGTGTCAGGGACAGTTGACCTATGACATACTATGTGGCGAAGTGAATGGGATATGCACTTCCGGAGAAATATGGATAACGTTGTTCACAAGGTTAAAACGGTCGCTTCAAAAAACGAACTTCAATATTTTCTAAAACACAAATGAAGTATTTGAGGCTTTCCAGGTGGACAAATTTCAATACTATGATAGGATTACTACATGAATGCTCATAATTAATTGAATAATTACTATGTTGAGTTTAAGAAATAGTCTTTGCTGCACGGATAAAGTAGATTACATCATTTTCGTGGAAAGTGTGTTTGATGTTAAAATAACATATTAAGGTTGTTCTACGTACGAAAAAGTGTTTTGATACTTAAGTTTGGTACATATATTTCTTCAAAAATCAAAACAAAAAAGAATATTATATTTCTTTATAACAAATCAAGTTAGTCTAAAAGTACACCCTGAGCTGTGGAAACGTGATTTTTGCGTTTTTCGGCCCTTTCCGGTTAAATCTCAAATTGATAATGTCGTCAAAAGTATAACAAAGTATGGTGTTCTGAGTAGAACTCGCCGAGTTCTATCAAAATAACAAATGAAATCCGAAATATATACCTGTAGTAAAATTTCCTAGATCAAAGAATGGTAAAAATGCTAATGGCACCGAAATTTGTAGAATTACCCGTATGACTTTTTGTACCAAGAAGTTTTCGCACACTTATGACAGAAAAAATGATCGTATCATGACACAAACACCATAGAATGTATATTCGCTATTTATTGGCTATTTATATAAAGTGTTAATTTCCGAATTACCATACATACGTGTTGGCACACGGTGATGCCAACGAAATCCGTCCTCCCACCCCCAATTTACCTGATCTTTTCCTCCAAAACTGCTTGATGAATTCCTCCAGTTTTACCATACGGGAGAAGAAAACATCATTTCAGCAATTTTGTTCTGCGAACTTTTAGTTCGTAGAAAAAAGTTGGAGAAAAATGCATTTGAAAATTAAATTAATGTTCGCGCCATTTCAAAAATCCCTAAAACGTTATTTTTCAAATTTAGTCTCATTCTCGTGTATTTGGGATCCTACCACGCGTATAGACTTCACGAGGACCAAGCACGAAACATCTCAAATCAAGTGTCAAAATCTCTTACGGATGAGTTGTAAGCAGGGTCCTAGCCAGGGCCTGGATTATAGGTGAATACAATATGTGGTGTTTCTTACCACATGTGGTCCAGTGGATATGACGGCCCACTCATGATCTGAAGGTTGTGGGTTCGAGCCCCGCTGCGGCGAATGTGTTGTGCACTTGGGCAAGGCACTTTACCTCACTTGCCCCGTCAACCCAAGCGATATTCGGGTAGCTGTTAGGGGGAATATTACAATCTAAGTGCTGATAAGATTGTGCGCTTGGCCAGAGGCGAAGCGAAATGATTGTGACGATTTCCCGATGGCGGCATAATAATAATAGGCAACAGCGTTGTGATCTTAATGAAATAGCGCTATATAAAAGCCGGTGTATTATTATTATTACCAACAAATTCACATCTATTGACTTAGATTTGAATTAAGAATTGGGGACCGTTGTTAAAATCGATCAGTGACCTAAAATAAGGCCACCATGATACAGCTGAACCTATAGTACAGGGATTCACCATCGTCGAGCATATCTATTATAATACACCTTTCACGTACACTCTGGAAAAAAATGCAGCTCAAGAAGGTTGTGATTGAACTCCTATCATGATTAAGTAAATGATAGTAATAACGAGAATATACAAAAGGCGCATATCCACTCCAAAAGACGCTCACAATGTAGAAAATGCAATGAAAAATAAGTGAGGTGCCATTTAAAATCCATTTGCAACAAGCGTTACATTACAAACTTGAAATGAATGATGAAATTGACTATAAAAAACGATCAAGATGAATTTATGAAGGCCTCTTGCATTGAGTGTGTTTAAAAAACTTTCTGAAAAAAAACCATATCTACATTTGCGTTCATGTTCATATGGTAGGTTTTTGCTTTTTCCAAGATATGGAGCTGCTTCGTGTTTTAAATAATCGTTCATTCATCTGAGTTTCGATCATGCTTGGCTCCATGAAAGGGCCTTATTGCAAACCGAAGATTCAACACAATTTGAGAGGTAAGAACCAAAGGTATGGTTATTAAAAATCTTGAACTTAACTGGAGGTAAAGCAACTTCAATGCAAGTACCTTGTTCCAGAAAAAGAAGGTTACATTTGGGGATTTAAAAAATGAAAATATATTGAATAAGAAATACATACGTACTTCATTCTAAAATCGTGAATGGCAAAGAACAGATCGTTTTGTTACTTGAGACATTGTAACCCCCTAGGGTCCGTTCGTCAAAAAACCATGGAAGAAAGAGATAAGAGGAATCACAACGATCCCACTTTACTTTTGCACGATCCTTATCTTTCTGCCCCCCACAATTGCAATTGGTTTATCCATATATTCTCTCATGGCCCTCTCGAGGATAATCCTAATCAGAATTTTCGTCGATCGAGAAAATTCCATCAGTTCGGTGGTTGTTTCTTCATTGAGTAAAGATTCTGGGTCATCGGGAATCAGCGAATGAAGTGACAATGAATTCTGCGAAGTAAATGCTCAACCATATGGCAGGCTTCCATGGAACCGATCAACAAGCACGCCCAGGGGGTTCCTTGGATTTTGGTCGGAAACCCATGCTCGTGTCCGAAAAAAGTGGGACTAGCTGTAAATGCAGGACTACCGCTAGGGCTATCAATTAAAATTAATCAGTAAGCTGAATTCATAACGATGTACATGAACTTCTTTATAACGAAAAAACACCAACAAATACACACCGGAGACAGCCGAACATGTGTAATATGCAATATACCTTAACACTTTTACGTGTTCGACATAGAGTTTGCAAAAAATTCTACAGACTTATGATTTGCTCGCCGATCATCGATTGCGGCAGAGGGATATGAAATGAAAGGTTCCTGTTTGAATCAGTTCCTTTTGTGCGGGACTGCGGGTGAATGATAAACAGATTAAAATCGATTGTGGAAGTCGTGTTGTGCTTCCTTCTATCTCTTCTTCCATGGCCAAACTCCTCGTAACCTTACTCACCAGTGGCTTTGGGACAAATTGGTCCGCAGGCATGACACAGTATGCACGTAGGTTTACGATTTAATTTCGCGAACGGACCGCTGGGCACTACCTGCCTATCTATCGATCTAATCACTATTTTGGTTGGTCACTCTGGAAGTAACCGCATGTAATGATGTCAATACTGTTTGAATGGTGATGATTTACATAGAAGACATAGTGGATTGGTTTACTCTTACTCAGTGGGCCATCCCATGTTGTGTCCTGTAATGAGTCAATCAGACAGATTGAATCATAGGTGAGTACCCGGTGTGGGGTGGGGGTGGGGGGGGGGAGTTATGAAAGAATTAGCAAGGCTCTCTCAATCGTTTTTTTTCCCCTTCCCTAATAGACAACTTTAATGAATTTAGATAAGAACTTCATGGTTAAAGGTGAATTTCGTGATCCTAGCACCTTCATTTTTGTTTTATAGTTCACTAGATATTCTCAAGAAAAGGGTGAT